>JAOUQW010000023.1:19403132-19413230 GCA_028565825.1 Olivaichthys viedmensis | reverse complement strand
TTATTTCATTTCCATTCTATGTTTATTGTTATGCACCAACATACCAAAGCAAATTCCTTGTATGTGAAAACCTACTTAGCAATAAACCTGATTCTGATTCTGATATTGCATATTTCATATGTTGAATTAAAAAAATTGTTTACATTTCCTGTGGTCTAAGTTTGGATCTAAATTGGCATCTCACACAAACGCCACAGGCTTGCAGCATGGCCACTGTCCAGCAGCCTTGTCATCCGTTGTGTGTATGCGAGTCTCGAGTCTTAATGTCAGCACGTGTTTGATGGATGCTGTTGGAAACACACTCGGGTCTCCGATCCCTTGTGCACAAGTCCTTTGACATTCTGCTCAAGCAGCAGGGAGCAGTCAACCAAAATAAACCCAGAGAGAGACGGTCAACATGCGCCCTTTCTTTCTCTGGCACTCTCTCTCACATAAACACACATTGCCTGTAATCAAAATGTGTCCAATCAGTCCTGACTTTTCCATTTGACTCACCTGGTTTCCATGGTAACGGGCTGAAAAAGTACACATTAAGCTTTCAAACAAAAGGCACTTTCACATGCAGCTTAATGGAGAGTCTTTTGAGGGCCCGTGAAAAGAGCAAAATGAATAGATGGAAAGGAAGAATGAAAAAACAAAAAGAAAAAAACAGACAAATGTATGCAGTTGATTAAGTCCTGTGTGCCAACCAAATCTACTGTATGAAGTGGAGCATCCTAAATTTGAATAAAAAAGTTTCGAGAGGATTAGACGACCTCTCAGGCAAGACACCATAAGAGCTTTCTGGATGATTTTGAGGTTGTAGGAGCCAATATCTGTCACATTTTATCCTAATTCAGAAAGATGTATACACACAGTAGTGAACAGTGTACAAGCAATTTTTCCTATATTAATATCATATATCTTATATCACATGGGGTATCTCTTATGTTAATAATGTAATAAATGAAATACAGTAATGAAATATTCACATTAAGTTTTTTTGGTCAGTGAGTCTGTGGTGTTTGTGTCCACGAAAAAAAGTATGACAAAGAGCTATGCTGTCTGAGAAAACGTTATATATTATGAAAACAGCACTAGATACTATGATAATTGTTAGTGTTTGGATATGTTTGGTAATGTGTTTTTAGATTTAGGAATCCTAAAAATTCCATGTGAGCAGCCTTTAATGTTGTCATGATAATGTAGCAGCTGATGCCTAAGAGTTAGGGTTAGGGTCTGTCCAGTTTTATCCAATTTTCCAACACTATAGCAATACAGTAAAACGTCATTCTGATTACTTGCACTTTCCTGAAGGTTTTGTGGCATCAATGCACAATCAAACCCACACATCTACATTGATAAAGAATAACCAGTAATTCTTACCTCTGAATAAGATCTCTGAAAGGATTAATTATACAGATTTAGAGCTTCATTAATGAATTCATGGCAGTGTCCTACAAAAATAAGAGTTTTGCATAAACATTTACTGACACCCCAACAACTGCCCTTAGACTTCCATTATAAGTGAGTTTTGAGTAAACAGGTTTTCTGACCTTCTGTCGAAATTTGAGTCCGTAGTAATCGCACATACACCACAGATACTGTAAATAGGGATTAGGTGGAAAAACTCTGGAGTATTCCTTTAATAATTCAGTAAGGTATTCAGAGAATTTGGCAAGTGACTTCAAATGAGCAGGACAAGTTCACCTTTGCTTTAACCGATTAATTTTTGCTAGATTTTTAAGGCTAATTCCAGTCAATGTTCTGTAAGTTTTATAAATCTGACAGCATTTAACAGCAGGCATGAGCTCAGTCAACACCACTATATCATTGCTTAATCAACTAATCAATCCCTAAATTATTAGGACTAGACCCAGAAGACTTCAAGAGGGTTGAGCCATTTTGCGGAACAATGAGACCTGCAGGCAAATGTGGAAAATGACCAAACAAGTTAAAATCAACACAACAAAAATATTTGCAACTATCAAGAGTGAATTAGTGGAACAAATAAAAGTGTTTACATACCTTGGGAGTGCAATTAGGAAAGAAAACTAGCAAAGATATCGAGCATCAGACTCTAAATCTGAGCCAGAAACTCGTCTGCTTTTTACTGTTAGCAGACAGTAAATTCTCTCACAGGCACTTCACCATTGCTTAATTTACTTGAAATCAATTGGGCTGGTTATTTGAAAAGGGATCATTCATTACATGATCCAGGATGCATGAGTAAATGATATTTGATTCCTCTTAGCATCATGATGAGTTAATTGATTCAACAACGAATTGTATTTGTGTGGGTCTTGATTTTTGGCCATTCCTTATTGTTGTTCACCTTATTGTTTTGGCTTTACAGTGTGAAGTCGAAATCACACTTACGCAAATATTGAAAGGGGAATATTTTATTGTGTAAAAAACACTTTTTCCTGTATTTTGGTGGTTTTTAGACGTATAAAAACGTGAAATGTGTACCTAGTGCGGTTTGTGCAGTTGAGCAGTGACAAAACCTCACCATCTTCACACGCCATTCAGAATCACAGACTTTATCTACGTCATGTGAGAGAAACATTTTCATAGCCCCTGTGATTGGCCCATGGCTGAAATTAGCATACAGCACAAGCGAGACACGACCTACGTCCCAAATCGCATACTGTCATTCTAAATAGTACTCCACTATATGATGTAACAGATGGTGCTATACTTTTGAAATTTTTTAGTACGTTAGTATGCGATTTTGGACATACCTACAGTTTCTAGTAAGCTACCGCTAGCTAGCAAACTGAACACTAACTTAAAAGACCCAGGAGAAATGTGCAAGTCATGTTGCAAAGCAGTAAATAAACCCTTTATTTGTTCCACAAAGACAAAACTGTCCACAACCAGTGGGTGAAGTTAGTTTTTTCTGCAATCCTCCAACTGCTCTTCCAACTCTTTATACTCAGGTGTGAATAGGTTACTTCTCTTAGCTTAGCATTAAGGCGAGACACTACAGGTAGAAATGACATTTTTCAGATTTTTGGATGAATTGTATTTATAACATGTCTTCTCTTACAATGTAAAAACTTGACAGAATTGTCAATTCATGACTCAGTGCAAACGGACTGTGAGTTGGAGAGACAGAAAAAGGCACTCTACAACAATTTATTGAAAATATATAAACTTGATAATCAGAATAAAAATCACTCAAGATGTGTTTCATAGACACTCACGAATGATACAATGCCTGAAAATACCCAGTGAGCACAAAAATGTTAAAAAGGCGTGAAAGTTGTCAATGCTAAAAGGACGTCTGGATTTCGGCCATAAATAAATTTTTTGAAGACGACTATTGTGGTCATATACGAGCAGTCAAACTTAATATGGACAAAAAAAGACACGTTTAGAGGCCAGATCAAGGCGCACCAAAAAGTCCTTTTAAGGGCCTTTAACACCATTAATTCATTACATACATATACTGAAAGTCTAAGTTTTTAATATCAGAATCAGAAGACACTTTATTCATCAATACAGCACAGTTTACATACAAGTCATATAGACAAATCAGACATTACAAATTACACGTCTATACATATGGCGGTGTCATTTTCAAAGCTAGCCTTGTTCAACCCTCAGTGATACCTTTCCTTCTGCACTGGGTGGTGAATTCCTGCAGTGTGCCAAGTGCAGTTTAGTCATTTAATGCTAAAAGCATTTCAGAAACCCACTGAGGTGTCTCTGTGTGTGTTAAGAGGAAACAGAGTGAGTCAGGGATTGGTGAGAGCTGCTCTTTGTGTAGGAGTGAAACATAAAGAGCCTCATTTGATTCCACTTGTGAAAAACACACATCTGTCCTCTACCGTGTGTGTGTGTGTGTGTGATACAAGCAATTACCGTCATGAGGAAGAGAAAACAGTCCTGTTACATCAGATTATATTTTCACTCCCGGTCTCTTTCACTTCAACGTCTCTCTCTTATAACTGCATAAAAAGTGTGTACTGTAGATGTATGAAACAGATTAGATGAATGGGGTTCTTTGAATGGCTAACAGTTCTAGTTTTCTAAAAAGGTTCTACTTGGAACCTTTTCTAACCCATGTTGTATGGGTTCAGCATAGAACTTAGGGTTCCTCCAGAGGTACAAAACAAAGAACCCTTTTTTCTATGAGTACGTACATGGAAGATGGAGATGGTACGAGATGGAATTGTATAGCAACATACCATTTCTCTGCAATTTTCTGAGCATTAAAAAAATCGACTTATTCATTTGGCCTTTTTTATAGTAGGTGGGCTTTTGTTGTACTGATTGTGTGCTTGGAAGAAGTCACATGACATTTAAATCCAATCACCCTCATAAGAGCTCTTCAAATTTGTTATTTATCAATAATCTGCAGGAGATTTAAAGATTAGACTTCATCCAAGCACACAATTGCTAGAGTCAGTTATTATTATTATTATTAATATTATTATTATTATTTTATTTTATTATAAAAAAATTTTTTAAGGTTTCAATTCCAGAGAATGGTATGTTGCCATATGGCATTAATGTGCAGTAGAGGGCTAACAATTCTTAGTATTCTCGCTCTAAATGGACATCCTTTGTGTATAAGATGTGTATGATGAACGAATTCCATGTTCTTGCACAGGTATGGAAAAGTTTGGCATTCATTTGCAGACCTGGAAAAGTATGGATTTCAGAAAACATTTTGGAAAAAGTATGGATTTAAAAAAAAAATTGATCAAAGTGAGACCCAGGATATTAAAGTTCTCGATCTGTTGTTTTTAAACAGTCCCATATTTTCTTCCCTAACACACTCTTGGGGAAAAAAAATAATTCTATTTAGCACCCCAAAGGTTATTCGGTTTGTCCCTTTGGGGGAACTCCTAAAGGTTCTGTGTAGAACTCAGGGTCTCTCTTTCAAAAATCTTCCAAATTAAAGTCCTTTAGGAAATAAAACCTTCCCATTCAAAGAACGCTCGAGGAACCCTGTTTTACTACGAGTATAGCCTCCCTAATGCATATCGCATTTCATGTTTTCCTTTTTCATGATACAGTTAGTGTTTCAGCTTTTTTTTAAAGACACTGTCTAAAAACAGCAATAATTGGGTTATACGTTATAGGTGTTTAATATTTGCAACCCTTCCTGGTAACATGTTTACTAGCAGTTCCCACACACATGTGCTGATTCCGTGCCTCTTCATGTTAATTAAAAGTGTCAGAGTCTGCAAGTGTGGAGAGTCTCTCAACGTGGCTCGGACCAGAGGAGCGAATGTCACTCTGAGATGATGCACCTTTTGCTGGACACTTTAGCACCAAGAGCCCTTGACTGCAGGCATCATGAGCAGCAGCTGAGTGGCTTTGAGTGGTATTACCTAATCCTCCCACACAACTGCATTTTAACACACACACACACACACACACACACACGACATTCAGTTTCAATACTGAAGTGTCTAAAACTGAGCTGCTTGATTTAATTTTGAGATAAAATGAAACTCTTGAAATATCCAATAGCTTTGCTAACCTCTTAGTGTACCATCCTGCATGTTTCATTGCAAAATTTCTGTATAGCCCAGTAGCATACTCTCCTGTTTATAACCGCTTGATTATTTATTTCTGTACTTATTCACACTTCATATTCTTTATTCATGTTTGACGTTTCTGCCATCGTCGTGTGGTGATTATAGTAATTAGGGCTTGAGATTGACCTTGCCCACCTGCAAAATGTGGGTAAAATGTGGCACTGACGGGTAACTCTGATCATCCAAATGAAGGTATGTACAGTTGAGCGCAAAAGTTTGCATCCCCCATGGTTTCTGGGGGAAATTTTTTATTTTATTATAACGTTATTTTACAGTTTATCTACAAAACAAAGTCCATGTTCATTTAATGGTTATTTCATAATGAAAACCTGTTACAACTTGGCCTAATTATTACAGCAATTTAGTTCAAGTTAACGGTTATCTGTATTAGCAAGCTCAAAGGTTTGCATCCTCATTGACAAGCTCTAGTTAATTTGTTTTAATGTGACTCATTGAAGGTGTCTAATGAAAAATTCAAACAAGCTCAAGTTACGATTCAGTGGAAATCAAGAAAACATCTAAAACAGAAAATATTGACCTTTTATGAAGCTGGAGAAGAATATAAAAAGTGTTTAGGGAGAACATTAGCAACAGTGACAACCATCATTCAGAAATGGAAGAAACACAAACACACCAACAGAGTGTAATAAATAATAAAAAAATACATTTTATTTATTTATTTTTAAATCTTTTTATACAGTGCTTGACTGTTCCCCCACTTGACTTGGTTTTATAGAGACAATGAGGTAATACAAAGACATGATTTGTAGCTGGAGGTTTTCCTGTGTTTTATGAATTTAGCACACTTGTGGTGAAACATCCAGTTTCGCAGGATAAAAATAGCACATACTCATATAGACATTGTTTCTGCAGTAATGAATCATTGTATGTTTCTTCCAACAACACATTATTTAGTCATTAATAAATTAATTGATTCAGTTGCGTTTGATTATTTTTAGTTACATTTGTGGTGGCAATGTTTTGTCTATTGAAAATCCTGACTCGCTGCTAAATTTGATAAACAACTAGCCACTGTGGCAGTTAAGCTACAAAGCAAATCTGAAGCCCCGTTTGTAACACTTAAAAGCTAAAAGCCTTTTTTTAGAAATACAGAACAGTGCTAACATTGTTTCTTTACTCGTTCGTTCAAATTTAAGCTACACACAGTGCCAAACCGAGCTGAGAAGAGCCTTTTAGTGAGAGAGAGGTCTGAACAGATGGAGCATTGGTTGGAAATGAGCTGCGACTTAATTTAGACACACTGATAGCATCGGCGAGCGACGGAAAAACCACTTCCTCTCACAATGCCCCAGTCTTGCTGACCAGTGCCAGCATGTGGAAAACTAGGAATAACAGCTGCACTTTAAACCCCTACACTATCAAACCCAGTACCCTGCTGAATAACAGTCAAAGATAAATGGTTTAAGCATGTCAGGAATGATGAATGGAGTTTTACTACTGGTCAGTTTCTAGCTCAGTTCTTGTCCTGGACCACTGAACACGTTTTAAAAGTTCTCCGTACTCTAACACACCTGATTCAGCTCATTAGGTCAATTTGTCAAGCCATCTGTAAGCCGAGTCAGATGTGTTAGGGCAGGGAAGACATCAGATCGTGTAGTGCAGAGGAAGGTCTAGGATCAGGATTGGGAAAATCTCATCTAGAATAATCCAGCATTCATTCTCCACTTTTGAAAATATTGGTTTATTACTTACTGGGCTACAGGGCCAGCTTCGATTTGAATTGGGCCCCCTACCTACCACAATGCTTAAGATTTTCCCAGCAAACGTTCAGATGGGGTTGAGTTGGTGGCAGATAAAACACTGACTTTATTAGTGTTATCTCCACAGGAGAATCAAAATGATTATAGTTTTTAATGATCTTTTTAGCAAGGCTGGCTAATATAAATGGGCTAGCATAGCTAAGCCCTCTCTCTTCCAAGGAAAAAAGACGTCAAAATAAAGGGTTTTTTTTGGCATTCACATCATATTACTTGCTGTTAACAAAAGCTTTGAAGCTGATTATTTTGGACGTTTTGCGGAGAATTATAGACCACCAGTGGTCGAAAAAAAAAAAAAAAACACAGAAATGGTGTGCAGTAGTTCGGCTGGGGTTAAGTTATTTCTAGCCCAGACTGTAGATTTGTGCAGCATATCGTTGACAGTCGTGTCAAGTGATTACACAAAGTGACACGCCCCCCGGTTTTGGTCTCTATTTGGGCGAATTTTTTTCAGCCCGCTTTGCTGACTTGTCCATAACAGGTCATCAGCAGTGATTGAAAAGGCGGGTGTGAAATACAATGGCGGGTGTAATAAGCATGAAAGAGGTGGATTATTTACTCGATAATCCTTTTTTCAAAATGCCTTTGGAGAGGAAACTGAAAGCAAATAGACAAAAGCACACATTGTCTAATTGGAGTACAAATTACACAAAAGGACAAACCACTGAGCTGTAAGTTTTGTGTTCCTTGGTATAAACGAAAGGGCACTAATGACAAGCGTAGCCAAGAATGAACTTTTCTGTTTACCATCCTTGCTGTTCGGGGGAAACACGTCATGAGCCCAGCAGGGCATTACAGACTTAAAAAATTAGGAAGCAGGAATGCAGCTGCCTGTCTACCCTTTAGTGAGTGCGTGTGTTCCTATGCGTAATAGTTTGCTCCTCATCGTTCTTATGCCTACAATGAGATCCCTAAGCTATAAGGCTCAACCCGAATACTTTTACAAACAGGGAACAGGTGGAAACACTTACGACACGTGACAGGGAACAGACAAGGTCAGGAGTGAGCGCGTGGCGCTCGTTGCCATGGCAACCACCACGCTGAGTCAGTACAAGTGAAAAATATATACATTGGCAACACCGCAGCAGGAGGATAATCACAGCTTAATGCCTTGTTTGATGTGACTAAACGTTGAAACTATCTTAGCTAGCTAGCTGACATTAGCTTGCTGAGGTAGTTAGCTAAACAGCACCATCGTAAACTTCATTAAATCTTTTTTTTTTATTTCAATTGGTTTTACAGAATTAAATTATTGTCGTGATAAGGAAAAGCACCAGCATTAAAATCTAGTGCAAAATGGGAACGTTTCTAACTTCATTGTTTACATGGCGTTTACGGTAGTTAGCCTGTTAAGCCCTAAGCAGCTGCATATGTTGCTTGTTCGGTGCGTGTTTGGTTATATGTAATAGTCTTGATTTATCTGCTGTCAGACCCTCATCCAAATAAATTAGACACTGATATGATTAAAGCACAATATTAGACTCATTAACGCCATCTTGACCCCACATTCTTGTGAGCATCTGGGTTTACAATAATGTGTCTCTACAGAACAAACTGTGAATCCAGAGTCAATAAACACACGCAGCCGGGGTGTTAAAAGGCACTCAACGTGCAACACTTAACAAGCAGCATTCAGAATATCCCACAGTGATGGCCAAGTCTGACAAAACTCGAAAGCAAACAGACCAGGACCACACCCACAACACACACACACACACACAACACACACGCACCCACAACACACACACACACAACACACACGCACCCACAACACACACACACACGCACCCACAACACACACACACAACACACACACACACACACAACACACACGCACCCACAACACACACACACACACACACACACAACACACACGCACCCACAACACACACACAACACACAACACACACACACACACACACACAACACACACACACACACACAACACACACACACAATACACACACACACACACACAACACACACACACACACACCCACAACACACGCGCACACACACACACACACACACACAACACACACACACCCACAACACACACACACAACACACACACACACACCCACAACACACGCACCCACAACACACACACACAACACACACACAACACACGCACCCACAACACACACACAACACACACACACGCACCCACAACACACACACACACACGCACCCACACACACACACATGCACCCACACACAACACACACACACCCACAACACACACACACACACACACCCACAACACACACACACACACACACACAACACACACACACACAACACACACACCCACCCACACACCCACAACACACACACACACCTTCCCTTATCTTGTGCGAGTTTCTGTAGCCTAATACCCCAGCACTGCGCTGATTGAAAAGCTGCTCATCCATGCTGTGAGTTTGTGGACACAAGTGATCGTTTTTCAGCCCAACAAACTGGTCGTCACAGGAGACGGAGCGAGTGCTTTTCCTCCACACTGCACGCCAGGTTCACATTTCTAAAACAAAGGAGGGGGAAAAGTATGTATATATGTATTCAGTGGCAGTTGACAAGTTTAAAGCTTAATGCTGAAACTGGGCCGAGGGTAGCAATAATAGTAACAGGGCCTGAAATTAACTTTTTCATACGAATTTTTTAAATCTACCAGCCAAACAGACTTTTCACCAGGCAAATTTTTTTGGATTCCAAATAAAGGTGAAAGACAATAAAACACATGACAATTGTTCTTTAACTTGTTAGAAACATATTTATTATAGGGC
>JAOUQW010000023.1:19388400-19403032 GCA_028565825.1 Olivaichthys viedmensis | reverse complement strand
CTACCATGGGTTGCGTATTAGGACATTTGACATATTTAGTGCAGTAGCATGCTGTTTGGGACGTAGCCATAGACTTAACGTCTTAAATGCTTTTTTTTAAAAACATTAAATTACATATTGCACAACAGCGACACCTGATGGTCAAAGTGTAGTAAAACAAAGATGCTAAAACAGCCTTTTTGATTAGTTACTTGCTCTGTTAAAAGTAGCTGGAGTGTGTTCAGTACTTTAGAGCTGTGTGTAGAAATCTGGTTAGCTCAGAAGAGGAGCTGAACAAATAAACACACTCAGTCCAGCTTGAGGTCGGGAAAACGTTTGTTCACATACTGGACAAAGTCAAACTCCTCCACCAGGAACTTCACGTCCTTCCACTGTCTGGCTGTGCAGCTTCCCTCTGGAGTCCTCATCAAAAAGTTCCTTATTTTTAGACATGGCAACACCACCACGCTCTTTAATTTGACCTCCATCCCCCAATCCTGACACAGAGACAAAGAAGAGAAAACACTATCATCTACCAGTGTGATCTACTGGGTAATTAGGAGCATGGTAGTGGCTCTCTCACACAGAAATACAGACACACACTTAAACACACGTTACCTGTCCACAGGAGGCACAGCTGATGGTACGACCAGGCTCCCAATCTTCAAACGTCCGTCCTAGATTAACCTGCCCTCCGACCTTATAATACCTCCTGTAAAACACACACACACACACACACAGTTAGTTTTAAACAAACCCCCTCCAATCATACAAATAGTACAGTTAGCATGCATGAGTCCCAGACACACAAGTCAAGTGTGCTCCAAAACAGGTACCAAAAACTAAAACTGTATCTTTATGAAAATCAGACAGTGTTTTGTGGGACTGCAATCGTGTTTAAAGAGAATAAAAAATAAATAGGAAAAGTTTTTGAGCACCCCACTTCCCTTACTACTTATAATTACTACTTATTAAAGCAATAGTTTCGGAAAAAATCTAATTTACCCAATTTACCCCCAATGTAGTTCTTCAAAGCTACAAGGCGAATGTAGCTATTACGTAATGGAAGTCTATCTCAACCAAAGACTTTCCCATACATACATACATACATGCCAAAAATCTTCATACACTCACTTTAAACGACACTGTAAAACTCATTTTAAATAAGTGAATTTGTAAAATAGCAGAAATAGTCTGTATTTAAAAATATTATCATCCGCATAACTTTGCGTTTTCTGGTACAATTCCACCTTTAAATTTTGAGAGGCGGGGCTGAGGTGCAGAATTATACCAGATTGCTCTAAAGGGGGGAAAAAACGCTCCCATGACGTTCCAGTGTTCAGCTACACGGTGATGTTTTGTTCAAGTGTATAGATTACAGTAATTCATACTGTCCACGCGAGAGCGACTCACTCAAAATCAGGGTTGACGTTGACGTGCTGCGAGTTGTTCACGAGTCTCATGTCGTCTCCGTGGGCGACGGTTGTGAAGCAGCTGCGGCAGCTGAACTGCACCCGAGCTGCATCATACCGGAGCCTCTTGTCCTCCCTCTGCAGGTCTTCCAGCATACGTGCCATCACTGCGGCCTGCTGCAGCTTACTGATCTGTACACGCAACACGGGACACGTCAGTGGAGACAAAACCAGTTCATTTTACCTACACGAGCCAAATTCTTTCCTAAACGGATTGAATTTGAAAAAGCACAGCAACACACCTTGTTTTGAAACTCCCTGGGCACCATGCTCTGAACGTGGCTGATTGCTTGGCCAGTCAACTCTTCCAGGTATTCATTAGTTTTTTCCCTGCGTATCTCCCGCCCTCCTGCCTGCGCCACCACCGAATAGACGCTGTCCTTGGCCCGGGCCCGCCCACTGGCCTGCTGCTGGGCAATCTCATTGGTCAGAAGTCCGTAACGGACCACCACGTTGCACTCTGGGATGTCGAGGCCTTCCTCGGCCACGCTGGTAGAGATGAGGAGGTTGAGGCCTCCGTTTCGGAATGTCTGAATTGTTTCTTTTTGCTCCCTCTACACATTAAACACAGAAGACAAACAAACATGAGACACGTTTCCACAGAGGTTCCAGAACCCTTTAAGGGAACTAAAGAGTTCCCGGAACTCTTTTGGCCGAGAATTACACCGTTCTTGTACGGGTTCATGGTTTGTGTTTCCACGGCACTGCAGGGGCCGTGATCATTAACAGAAGTGGCGTAAAATGCACGACCATCTGACATTTCAGAATGCAGCAAGCGCATAGCAACACAGCAAACATAAAGGAGGTTGAGATCGAACTTGTTCTTTAATGTTTGTTTGTTGCGCGAATATGATGTTAACATTAAAGGAATATTCAGGCATTTTTCTTTATCTACTTAACCTTTATCTAATGCATTTGTAGAATATGGGTGATTACCACAAACAGTAATATTGACACGTTACCCTGTACTGAGAAAAAATAGGAAAATCTGTTTACACGAAACTCACTTATAATGGAAGTTCAAGGGCACTTGTTGGGGCAGTTGGGAAATGCGTCAAAAATTCTTGTCCGTGGTAATCGCTCATGCACTACCAATGCAGTGGCTAGAGATTAGGTTGAAAAAATGCCAAAATATTGCTTTAATGTAGCTTTTCAAACCAGCTCCACAATCTCACAAGCTATCAAGCCGTTTTTGTTGCTTGCCGTGAGCAGCATGTCGCTATAAGCATGTACAAAATACAACTCTGTGATGTTTTTGACTCGCCACTCGTGTAGAAACAAAAGCACTGTGGAAACGTTTCGCTTTGCTGGTTGTGCCGCGCTGATATAAAACAAGCTTTTGTAATCACTTGTTAACTAAATGCATATAAAAAAAAATAATAATAATTAAAAAAAAAAGGTAATTTAAGAGACTTCTTCTTACTGTGAAGCTTGTGTCTGACCAATCAGAGATGTTTGGTAATGCAAGCCCCACCCCAATAGTTCCTGCTCCAGGCATCCATGGAATCCGAATGAATTTTTTAATTTACTTCCTTTGAAACTACAGATATTTGTTTTGTACGGGCACCATACAATTTCATAAAACAGAAGAGTTTTCTGAATGTTCTCCGCCTGGGTCCTACCTGTGTCATGTGGGAGGCCCCGGTGCCCGCTCCGACGAGATTGGCGGCGCGGATGTTGACGCGCTGTAGCTCCCGGTTGGTACGCACCCAGTCGTACAGGCAGCGTGTGATCTCACGGGTTTTGGCAAAGATGATGCCACGCGACTCTTTGTCCTGAAACTGCTCCACCAGGGTACGCTGCATCTGTTCCAGTTTGGGGTTCTCATTATGCTTATCAGACGCCAGCTGCATCAGCTCCATTCTGTTCTCTGAGCGAGGAAGAACAACAGCATCATCATCACCCCCCCAGCAGCACTGTCATTATCAGGTCCATAATTATGACCAATTCAAACCCCAGCGTAATCAAAACCAGATACTTTTTTTGGAACCCTCATTAACCTCGAGCAGGGTTCCACCTCTTTTTAGTAAATCCTTTTCTATGACATGTTGTTGGAATGACCCACATCTGCTGTAAAAATTAAATATAGCTCATAACCACCTGCGTGCACATACACACACTCAAACTATTCTTCAATCAATTATTATTTTATCACAAGTTCTACTGAAATATTAATAGTGAAGTGTACAGGTTTACTCACTGTTAGAAACCAGTGGCTGGTTCAGTTTAAAAGAATGGTCAGGTTTAAATTTGTCTCCGCCCCCCCTCCCAATATAAGAACAATTTGACATCTAAGCCCATTGAAAAATCCCAAATCTGGTTATAATTCTAGTTATGCTGCCTTACAGCCTGGTCTCCTTTGCAAAAAAATCTCATTGGAGTTCTACTGGTAAAATAAAGGTACCATAAATAAATGCAGGCAGACTGACTGTGCTGTGTGACAGGATCTAGATAGTATAATGTATACAAGTGCCATCTCAGTGACTTTTCCAGGACCTCACTGATATTTTCATGACATTTCTATCCATTTTCTCATTGTCCAGTGTGTTTTACATGACCGAAAAACTATCCTTTAAGTTTCCAGGTTTTCCAGGCCGTTTTCTACAATCACGATAATCAGCATCACGTTCATTATCAGGGCTGTCATTGTTATCATGTCCCCTTAGGTTAAGTGTCTATAGGAGGGTGGAGCAGGACTGGACCGAGTCTGTACCTTGAAAGAGTCCTGTGAGGAAGTAGTCGGTTGTGTCCAGTGCGTTTCTTCCCTCAGTGCTGTAGAACTCCTCCAGAAGCCTCAGGGCGTCCACCATGCGCACAGTGTCGTTAATCAGCAGAGCGTCATTATATTTCCGCAGGTGGAGAGCACACCGGGCCAACAGCCTGTTCTCCTCCCGCACACCTAAAAACAACACACACACACACACACACCACATCTGAGCAAATGATTGCTTATTAGCCTCAATAATGTGAGTAATGTGAAGTCTACTCTTAATGCACATCATAGTAAAGTGATGATTTTAAGTACCTTTAAAGAGATAGTTTGGTTTCACAGTTTCATAAAATAAGAAACAAATAATAAAAAATACAAATCAAATTGGAATTATATTATCAACCGAATCACTTCCGCCTTCAAACTTTGGGCCACACTTCCTACCAGAGTCTGATGCTGGAGTGACACCAAACTATGTGCTGATGAAGAAAGTGCCTTGATGGAGCTATGACTATTTTTAGCTCTGTGACGTCCTTTTGTCCATTTTTCTAGATAACGGTGTATCATACAGTGTCAGAAACCACATAAGCAAGTCTGTTTCAGATACTCAAAACAACTCTACCCTGTTTGCGGCAAGTGTGTGATGATTTAGGCATGAAGTTTGCACGATGGAAAACTGGTAGCCATGAGCTTTTACAGTCGTATCTCCAGTGCAAAACTAAAGAAGCAAACTTCAGACACCAAACATGTCTCACCTGATCGACTACATTTAAGGTTATTGTGCAATTTGAATTTTTTTGGCCGGACTATTGATACTAATGCACTAGTACTACTGCCACTACAACCAGACTTAGGGTTGCCCTGGAGATTCCCTCTGACCTTTCTCCTCCAGCTCCACCACATCAGCTTCATACTCCTGAGTGCCCATCTCCCGCAGTCTGAACTCCGGCTCCAACATCATGAACTCATGGATTATCTTCATCATCATCTTTAGATGGTTGCCAAATAGGTCCTAAGACAGAGGGAGACACGCCAACACAGATCGCACACAGGAGCACACCCACACAAAAGAAGAATGTTCAAATACAAATTCACAACATACAGGTAAAGGTGCATATGCAAGCTTTATTAAGGCTCTAAACAGGGCTGCATTAAACTTGCCAAACAAAAGCTGTGCACGGGTTAAAACTGCACGAGATAAACACAGACGTACCCAACGCCGCACATCCACAATGTCGTAGCTCTTCCTGGGTCTGGGGACGACGACTTTAAGCGCTGTTGCATAATCTTTCGTAGACACGATAACAGAGTCCAGGTTTGCACAGATCTGTTTAACGGAGATTAAATCAATGAAATGAAATGACTTTAATAAGGGTAGCAGGGTATTTTATTATCAGGAAACTTTAGCTGAAAGGAGAGATTCCCATTTTTAACTCCCGCACAGCTCTCCTTATTGAAACATAACTTATTATTTCATACACACGCCTCACACATTTCCACTCCTGTGTACCTGCAGTACGTGTGCGATGGCCTTGTCCAGCGATTTGGCTCCTCCCGTGCCCGGTGAGGCTGTAAGACCTAGGATCTGTGGCAGATCCCTGGTTCCCTCCATCTTCATCTTTACATAGCGTGCCATGATCTTATTATAAACGCCTTCCTTATGAGTGTGGTGGCACTCGTCGATGATCAGCAGCGTTAAGTCTAAATTGAGGGAAAAGGCAAGTACAAGAACACAACTATTCAAACTTAGGAAGCATAATTTCATACTGCAGATCTACCTGCCATACACAGCACGACATACTGTAGCTTGGTTTATTCTATGCAACATTTAGGCTACATGCTTAAGCTATAACAAGCTTTACATTTTATGATTCTTACATTTATTTAACATTATTGAAAAATCTTCGTGCCGTGAACAACAACTTTTTATTGGGTCCCCCTTCCTTTTTGTCTGGATAGTTTTACATGTCAGTGCATTAAAGCTGCTGAAAGGGTTTCACCTGTGAGCTCCACATGCTTGTTCTCCTCGTTGTTTATTAAGGCATTCTCCAGGATCTGAGCGGTGCAGATGACCAGGTCAGAGTCCTTGACCACGCTTCCGAAGAAGTCCTTCTCCTTACTGTCGCCACAGATGGGTATCATCTTCACAGAGGTACCCAGGTAGGGCAGGAACTCTTTCTGATAGTGCTGATCCACCAGGTGCACCTGAGAAACACACACAAATCATAACGATATCAGATTGACCTAGTGAAGGTAACAAAGTGAAGCACTACTACATGGTTTAGTGGCCGACTACACAAGTGAAGTAGTGACCTTCTGTACTCCTTCTCGTTCATTATTATTATTTATTATGACACTGTACTCGCTTACTGAATGATACTGAGATTTAATGAGTTTGCCTTCCCTGTTGTACATGGTTCCTTTAAAATCTTGTCGTATTTTGTGTCATTTGTACAATAAATTTTGTACAATAAACTTCTTCTTTATTAAGGGTCTCAGGATTCAGATCTGTTAATGATACCAAGAGAAAGGGCATTTGCGTTCAGAGCCCCAAAATTATGGAACAACCCACCAGTTAGAAATTCTGATAATATAACGATTTTCAAATCCAGGTTGAAAACATATCTTTTTGAGTCTAGCTTTTAATTAAGGGACAGCTTTACAGATCGCATATTTTACTTGTTTATCTGTTCTTAAGAAACTTATTTAATTCATTTCTTGTATTTAAATTTTCCTATATTTTACTTCCTGTTATTGCACTCATTCTTCTGTCTATTGATTTGACATTGTTTATTTACTGTTTTATATATTACATAAAGCTGACTTGTCATACATTTTGAAATAAGAAATGAAGTTGAGTTGCGTCATTATTACAGTGACTCGTAAAGGCACCTGAAAATACCACAAATCAAGCACATACTATTATTTAGGGATTATTTTAGGATGTATAAAATGCTGTAATCAATCATCACCAGTGATTGGAGTTTAATACCAGGATTTCTACGATGCTGCAGTGACTCCTGGTTGATGCTTGTTGATTGGATCTGATTGGACTTTGACTAACTCAAGCACGAAGTACCTTGTTGACGAGAACAGCCACTTTGGCCTTGCTGTGAGTCTCCAGGTGCCTCTTAGCCACATAGACCGCAGCGCGGGTCTTTCCTCCACCTGTGGGCAGCCAGATGATGCTGTTCTCCCCTCTCAGAGCCACCTGGACCACCTCCTGCTGGTACGGCCTTAACGAGATCTCCTCCATCTACACACGCAAGGTTAGAAATGAACAGTGAACTCATTCGGTGCTAGTTCAAAGAAGCAGTGTGTAATTTTTTTTCGAGCCCTCTGCTGCTTGCGAGGTGAATTTGCAATGAAAAAGTCTCCTAACTGACGCCTCCCCTTTGCTGAACCCATGCATGAGTTGCTTTTTAAGGGTAGGTGGCAGAGCTGAGCAGTTCTGTTCTGGCTGGGAACAGAGCTAATTTCAGGGCCAGAGAAATGAAAAATAAATAAATAAAATAAAATAAAATAAAATAAAATAAAAGGTGTCAGATCCATTGCAAATCACAGTTTTTCTTAGGAATCCTTGAAATTATATGAATATTATAGATCTGCAACCACTTTGAAACATTACAAACTGCACAGTTAAAGAAGAGGGCTTTTCAACAGACAGCTCTTTAGTAAGCTTTGATTCTGAACATTATCTGTCATTTTGCCTCTAAACTTTCTACCTGAAAACACCCAGGGCAGTTTAGTTCCCTACTTCTTCTAAATGGCTATAAAACCTATTAAAATGTATGTAAGTGTCATACTTCCTCCTTCAAAATGATATCGAAAACCTCACAGAAGGACTAGACTTAACGTTCTTATTATAGGGCAAAATAATCACTCTTATACTCCACAGAATTAAACGTCAGCTGTAACAGATAATGCAACGTGTTACAGCTCCATTAGTTCCAAAGTTTCCCTCGCTAAAGGCCTTATAAAGCAGGTAAATAGTTAGAAGATAAACTCACCTGTGCTGTGTTGTGATTTAGCAGAGTTGTCAGTGGATGAACCCAGAGCGTTGTGAAGAGGAATCATCTGCTTGACTCTTTAAACGACCCACTCGATCAACCTGCCGGGCTGAGAAACGAAACCGAAAAACAGAGGGAGTGTAAAGGAAGGGCCCAGTCTAGGGGGATAGAAGACGTACGGCAGCCAATAGGACAAATAAAAACACCATTCAGTCAGTGTGTGTAGTAGAAGCAACAGTGTGGCATAGCAAGGTGAGAGATCATCAGTTCCGACATTTATTACTGCGTTATCTTACCATTCAGGAGCAATAAGGAAAACCTTAAACAAAATGCAACCTGCTGCAACAGAGGTCCAGGAAAAAGCAGGAGCTTGGTATTCTTCTAGATGACCCCCCTCTTTCAGTAGCAGCCCGAGCACAAAGGTCAGGGAGACTATAGAGAGACGCTGAAACAGAGCTCAGAATGTCTTTCAGATAGTAAAACAGTTTATGGATGATTAATAAAACTACATGAAGACACAGCAAGAGGCAGGAGAGACCCTTGAGGGGCCCTTCATGAACACGAGTGAAGTCTGGAAAGGGAAACTGAAGGGATTTCCTGACGTGTCCTACGCAGCTGAGATGAAATGCAAACAAACACACGATTAAACAGGTTGTAGTTGACACACCTCACTTTCCAAACAAATACAATAGGCTACAATTCCAACAGAGCTATAGCAATGGAAAATATTTTTAACAACAGAATACAATAATTAAAGGAAGTGCCGAACAAGAACACAGAGGGCAAAAGGTACATTATAAAAGATTTATTTTTCTCTTTAGAAACAGAATTACAGTACAAAGAAATGCACCAAAATGTAACCAAAGCCATGAACATCATCCCCATTTATTTATTTTTTATTACTCAGGGCCTGAATAACTTAAAATACCCAGCCTGATATGAACACTGCAGTACACCAAAAACTAGTCTGATTCAAGTATGTAACCAACACAAAAAACAAAACAAAAAAACAACCAGATTAGAGTGATAAAGATTTCAACAGCACTGAGGAAAATCCCTTAGAACAAAATTCTTCAGTTAACATCATGAGCCTTTTTCTTTAATGCAAAGTTGCTGAGATCATGCAACATCGGAACAGGCACGGACAGGTACATAGGGTGTGTAATAATCTGTGTAATAACCATTGAACCGACACTTTAATGAAAGTCCTTCGAGTTACAGCAGATACCGTTTCCAAAAAAGTTTATATTGTAATTTGGAAGCTTTTTGTTTGCTATTGTGACCCACACACTTTTAAGGGTTTTTCAAGGGTTCTTTAGGTAGTTAAAGATTCTTAGTTTCCTAAAAAAGGTTCTACTTAGGGTTATACATTAAACCTTTAAGGGTTCCTCTAGAGGGACAACCGAAGAACCCTTAAGGGCTTTGGACTTTATCTTTATCCCCCCCCCCCCCAAGAGTGCATCTATGGGATTAATGAAATTGTGCCTAAAACAGAAGATGAGCTTATGAACGAGAATTCAGATCTGTCAATGAAAAACTGGCACAGATACTGGGTAAAAATCAGCTTATGGTGTTACAGTGGAGCTTGGCTTGACATCATGAATTCTCAAAGCACTGAATAAACGTTGCAATGATAAATATGGCTTAAACTTGCAAATGACCAGAGGTTACTAATTAGAGATGCACCCATCCGATACAGAGTATTGTCAATGAGCCGACATTGGCCTGAACGTCTGGAACTGATGTGCGGACATTTATTACGTTGACTGACAACACAGATTCTGGCACGTAAACACAGGACACAAATTGTCTTAAAAGCATGCCGCTATCATGCCTGTGATGTTTTGCAGTATCATAGAGTCGGCTCAGTTACTGTGAGGCTGTTGGATTGGCCTATACTCTGAGCTCTCAGAGCGCCGACATCGGTATTGTATCGTAAATGAAAAACCTGGAATCGGTGCATCCATAGTACACAACCAGCAGCAGTGACCTTACAGTCCAAAGGAGAACGACAGTAGTTTATTCGCATGGGCAAGAAGCCCTGAGCGTGGTTTCCATATGTATTCACTAGAGGAATGACACATATGGGAATGCAAAGAATGGAAAAAAAAACATGACACTTCAAGACCCCAAAAACTGAAGACAACTAATAAGGACTAATCAGCTCAAGAACTGGCCTCGACTCCTTCCCGCAGGAGCGGAGCAACTTTAAACTCGCCCTGAGTTTTACACTGAAAATGGTAGTCCTAGTTTTAAGGGGGTGACACGACTGTTTTAAGACAAATTAAGATACGTGATGAGCATATTGAGCCACTACAGGCCCCAGTGCACCATCTTTGACTCTGTTTACACTTACTGAGTAAACTGTGGATCCATAGCATACATGTAGAGCTAGACCATGATTTATGTATTCATTAGAAGTGGAAAATCTCTTTTGACTGGGTAATGCAGTCCAAGAGAACACTTAAACCAGTGGGCAGTAAAGTAGCCTATAAGGTTTTGAGTGTAACAGACTATTGCTACAAATGAGTTCTAATCTGTACGACATATCTGATGTTCTCTCAACGATGTATATAGTGAGCAAAAAGCAAAACAGAAAGAATAATAAATGTCAAAAAACAACAACAACACTTCCTACCCTGCCGAATTGAAGGTTCATTTTCCCCCTCCTCCCTTTGTTAATGCCCCATTAACTCATGCCTCCTCAGGAATATAATCTTGCATATCTTAATATGTCCCATCTTACATGTCCTTACATGAGTGGGAATTTTCGGCGCTATCTGCCGCACATGTGCTCAGCATGCGCGGTCACTTGTCGATGAGGCCGCCCTCCTTCAGTTTGAAGTAGAAGAACTTTTCGAGTGTGTTGGCGCACTTGCAGTACTCGCTGTCGGGCGGGTTGTACTCCCGGCAGTTGGTGATCACTCTCTGCAGGTCGGCGATGAACAACTTCTTGGTCACGTAGTAGCGGTTCTTCAGCCGCTCCGTCATGGTCTTCAGGTCTAATGGAGAGATCAGAGACCTGGTTATTAGTGTTGCTAAAAAGTTCTATACTTTTTTCAATACTCCAATGCAGAAAACAATTTAACACCAACTTTCATGTGTTTATTTAAATAGGCATACACTACGTTGATGTTGTATTAAGCTTATATAGGGCAGAGTCAAATTAGCATGTGCAATTTTGTCAGAGCCGCTTAAGGAATTCATACGGGCTATTTAGCAAAAGTGAGCCTAATTTTTATGTCGCCTCTTTTTAAATGAATTTGATAACACACTGCGTTCAAAACAAAAACCAGCTGTTGAATACAGAGAGCTGAAACCTAAAACAATATTCATACAATTTTTTTGCCAACAAACTGCGACATTCAGGGACATTAGCATATCTAAACATACAGGTGAAGAGTTTTATTCAGTAGCGCATGTGAGCTTATGCTTCTAGAAATAAGCAACAAACACAAAATAATATCATCGACTTTGTATTTGTTTTTAACACAGTGTGATGGATGTCAGATGATGGCAAGTGTTTTTCTTTTGGGGGGTGGGGGCATCATTTCGGTATCAGGCATTGTAATACTATAATATTCTTTGTGTATTTTATTATTTTATTGTTTCTCTTTTTACAGCTAAGGGCATCATTTATTTTAATATTATTACTTGATCGTAGAGCACATTGAGCCACCACGTTTATGAACAGTATTAACAGTATTATTATATGAATATACTTAATAATATTTCATGTCAATAAATTGCTTGTATGCATAAGCTCTATGCGTATTATTAATCCCAATTATTTGTTTGACAATTAATTGTGAAGTAAAATTTCAACTGGTGTAGCTGTATTGTAAATATGCAAATATGTCAAAATTGTAAATATGCACTCCGGTAAATATTATGACCGGTGCACTTTGCTTATATAAACCCTGTTAATACACTATTTGGAAAAGTGGACACACACTGACCGATGGGGAATCTGATGATCTCGTAGTAATCTGGCGCTTCAGACTTCTTCACTGGCTCCATGAAGGGCCAAGCATCTGGGTGCGTCTGTAATACACACACACACACACACACACGAGTACAGAGTAGAGAGGGTTTATACAAGTGAGTCTGCACTGTCTGGTGTGCTTCTTCTTATGCTAACCATTAATCTAGTTCAATCACAATAACAATCAATGAAGCGGTTTTAGTTGTGGTTCCTCATTCTTTCCTTAAATAAGAAATCGAGCCATGCCAAACTGTCCGAATAAAATATTACACATTGTGCACTAATCTGCCCATACAAGGCTTTTAACACATCAGACATGGATTTATAGCAACGTTCTCAGAGACAGGAAGAATCTCAGGCCTGCATGTCACTACTCCTAGCTTATTTATCAAATGTGACCCAGCAGAAAAGCTCCTCTAGGAGTTCATGAGCAGCGTGGAAGTGAGTGGAAGTGTGAGAACGGCTCTTACTTTAATCTGGGCCAGAAGATTCTTCAGTAAGTTATACAGAAGGTCTGGATCTTTCAGTTCTTTACTGCGGAGTAATACATCATTTAAATGATTACAAACGGGAACAGCCGCAGTCACATGTACGATTAGGCAACACAGGGAAAATCAGTGACGGCTCAAAAGGAAAATTTCACTTACTTTTTCTCTTTGGCGCTGGGTTTCCAACCGGTTTCTCCTGGATAGTGAGAAAGAGAAACACAAGAGAAAGGCTTAAACCAGACACTAGGAGAGTGGCAACAATCCTCATTAAGGCCCAAGCGATACATCAGCTGGCCAATATTAAGGTTCCACGGACTTTTCGGCATCGGTGGAATCCACACCAATAAAGCACTGATAGAGTCTCTTTAAATGTTATACAGAAATGTATATATCATAATGATATTTTGAACAACCACTAAATATACTTCAGGGCACTAGGGGGCGCTCAGTGGTAAGGTGCAGTTACTCTCTCTTGGATGGCTGTTGTTGCATCTCTGATCTGAAATCACAGCTGCGCCACTCAGGAGCCCCCAGACAACGGACTTTAAATGTCATCGCTTGACAGCTCAGTGCTGTGAAATTTCATGTTATTGTCTTGTTTTGAATTTAAGTTATAAGGTTATTCATCAGCATCTTGTTTCAATACTTATATTGTTATTTCTTCTGTTTATTTAAACTTGAGAAATAGAGAAAAGCCCCGTTTAACTAAAAGCATTAGTGTCAGCCATAGAAAAATATTGTCAGATGTCGGTAAATCAGAATTTTTAGCCTAAGGGGACGCTGGCATCCTTTCTGCACAGGTTTAATTTAAATCATCACCAAAAGTCAGTGGTTTGTCAAAGAAAGATTTGGTAAAAATGCAGTGGATCCCTGCGATTGATATAGGATCTATTACTCAGTGGGAATAAGACAACAGTATAGCGCTGTTCTTAAATAAACACGCACTCAGGAGAAACTCAGCAAGAGAGTTAGCAGCAATGTTACACACAGCGACGGTGTAACACAAGCTACACCAAGCAATAGCTTGAGGTTCAAGGAAGGGTTCAATTTTGAATCGGTGACAAAATTGTCATATTAGTCAGGCCTTTATTTAAATACACACACACACACACACACACACACACACACACACACACACACAGAGGGACACTCACTGATTCCTGGAATGCTCTCCACAGGTATCTGTCGAACCCCCTCTTTGAAGCAGGTGAGCCCGGGATACACCTTCCTGATCTGACTCTGCTTGCGCTCAATCAGCTTTTTGATGATCTGTAACAGATGCAATCGTAATGTTACACACACACACACAGTGCAATAATTCTCAGCACACAGGAATAATGTTCTGAATAAAACACACTGGTAGACTATAGCATAGGACAGACGAACGGCTGTAATTTTCTGGTAGAGAGATCCAGTGCAGTCTAGTGGTGGGAAATGTGCAGAGTAAGTAAGAAAATGTCTTGCACACACATTTTTTTCTGATTATGTCTTCTGACCAAATTAGTTCCGCTTGTGCATCAGTTTCGCTGTCTGAAACAGGGCAAGTGGATCAATGCTTTGTTCTGTAGGAACCACCTGTAGGACCGCAGTGGTTCCTTTATCAGGACGCTCAGGCACTGGCTACATGTAGTTTGACATGCATTTGAAGGAGTGGTAAAATGGCACCTCCCTCCAAGCTGGCGCCCTAGGCAGCTGCCTATGACCAACCTGCAGCCGACCTACAGGAATATACTAGTGTATTCATGTCTTTATGGTAGAACTGAATTTTTTGCCTATATTCTGGAAAGTGCTCTTAATCTGTTCAAGTTTTTCCTCAATTATTAAAAGTGTTCTTCAGTCATCAGTAGTCAAGACCATTACTGTGGTCTTCCATGGCCATTTACTGGCTTGTCAGCTACTGCTATAAGCTCACCGTTACATTCCTGCTTTCTGAATATATATATATATATATATATATATATATATATATATATATATATCGAAAAGGT
>JAOUQW010000023.1:19361040-19384665 GCA_028565825.1 Olivaichthys viedmensis | reverse complement strand
AAAATGTCTTCAAAAAATGTATTTTTGGCCAGACTCGCTATATGTTACAGAAACAAACACACACACACACACACACATACATTCTTGCTCTAATCAAGGAGCAAGAAGCCTGGTCATTGTGATGACGTTAACGAGAGACGACAGCTTCTCGTCGCTTACGGCAACGACCAGCTCGAGCATGGAGAGAGCGACAGACGTGCAGCGGAGCGAGAGAGAGACAGAGAAAGGAAAAAAGTGAGTGAGAGACAGGGAAAGGGAGAAATAGAGAGTGAGACAGGAAGAGAGAAGGACAGAGACAGAGAGAAGGAAGGTAGAGTAGAGTAGGGGAGTGTAGTAGATAAAAAGTCCAGTTTCTGAACTCCTACCTTTCAACTAACACACAAACACATACTAGAGAGAAAAAGAGAAAGAAAGAAAGAATATAGGAAGAAAGAAGGAAGAGAGAGAAGTGCGATTTTTAAAGCGAAGCTTTAAAAACTATTAATCTGAAATAGTTTTGAAAAGTATAAAGTTTATAAAAACCCAAACATCCACAGGGCAGTTCTCACTGAAGTTCTCTACAGAACCACGTGAGAGTGGAGTCTGAATGCTAAACACTTCAGGCTGCACTCAGCACGGAAAAGAGGAGAAGAAGAAGAAGAAGTGTTTGGCATAACAAAACTGTGCCATGTCTGAATTCATTCCCTATTTGTCACGAAGTGCAGGTGCGCGGGTGCGGACACAAGCGCGTAGCCGCTTTCCACAAACAACATCTTTATTTTTGTACACGGACAGGGTTTAAACATAAACGAACAAAACTCACGTCGCGACAGGCGTGCTAACACACAACCAACAGGACACAATACAGGACAGACACAAGCGGGTATTTAAACACTAACAAACGACATGCAGGCGGGGACAATCACATCACGAGACAAAGACAAAAGAAAACCAAGGCACAAGCGCGTGGCGGCCGTCGCCATGGCGACCGCCACGCTACCTCACGCGCTCAGCCGCGCGCGTGACACTATTCACTATATAGTGCACTATTTGGGGTGCAGCCATTTTGTAGTGTTGTCCGAATTCTCAGTGGACAAATTCTATTCCTGGGATAGTTCATTATATTATTACCCATAATGCACTGTAAATCCAGTGTACAACCGATGCACACTACTTCCACACTAAAGTACCACAATACATAGCGATTTCTGTTAGCTTGAAATTTACTGGTCAGGATGTAAACCAGAAAAACAGTGTGATTTCAATGCTTTGGCAATTCTGTAAGTCGGTATGGAAAACTTTGTGTGTAGCTGTACTCATTCATCATTCATTAATACAAAATCAGAGAAATACATGTCACTTTTGACCTTGTGAGGACATTTGGCGGGTCCCTATAAAGAAAGGTGCTTTTCTAAAACCTGCAGCTTTTATTTGAAAAACTAAAAGGGCCAAAAGATTTCATGCCGGAGGTCAGAGGTTAGGAGTCAGCTAGGGTTAGGTTTTGGTTTGGCTTGGGCTAGGGTGAGGGTTAAGGTGTACAATTACGGGTTAGGGTTAGTGTAAAGTTGTAAAGATAGGGTTAGTTTAGGTGTAGCATTTTTTGCTACAGTGATATAGAAGTCAATGGAAATACCTCACAGAGATAGTAATGTGTGTGTCTGTGTGTGTGTGTGTGTGTGTGCGTGTGTGTGTGTGTGTGTGTGTGAGAGAGAGACAGAAGTTAGCCCTCCCTTGCTGCAGAGGGTCTCAGTGGTTCTGAATTATTAAAGTTTACTAATGTCTCTCAGTAACGCTCTGTCAGCTACACGCACATCTGAACATTTCAGCTTGGGCTGTGACGATATATCGAGATACAGAAGTGTGAAACAGACACGACTGGTCCTCACACAGTGTTATATAGTATGGATATGCACCCTGCACATGCCATTTAGTCACTCCCTACACATTCCAGATACTTTTGAAACGCTTGGTCACTCTATTCACACCCTAGACACTATAGACACACCCTTCGCCACTCTCTAGGCACTTGATACGATTGGTCACTCCCTAGACACTATAGACACACCCTTCGCCACTCTCTAGGCACCTGATACGATTGGTCACTCCCTAGACACTATAGACACAACCTTCGCCACTCTCTAGGCACTTCATACGATTGGTCACTCCCTAGACACTATAGACACACCCTTCGCCAACCTAAACATGTCTCCCTCTTTCTGTCTATATCTTCGTCTGTCTGTAGAATCTTCCTCCCTCTGCTTGTCTCTTTTCTCTCTCTCTCTCTCTCTCTCTCTCTCTCTCTCTGTCTCTCCCTTTTGACTGTACATGTGCTGTCTTCCTATTTTTTAACAACTCTGAGTTTGTTTGTTTGTTTTTTGTTTTTTTTAAAACTATGATCCAATAATGTCATCCTGAAAGTCCCACACACCTACACACATACACATGTCTACAAAACGCCCCAGTGTGTGTCTGGGGCACTGGACCTGCCCTATCTAATTATGCCTCTGAGACTGTGTGTGTGTGTGTGTGTGTGTGTGTGTGTGCGTGTGTGTGTCTATGTCTGGGGCACCTGTCTTGCCCTAATTACAACCTATCTGTGGCCAACAACTGACAGGATCACATACACGTGTGTGTGTGTGTGTGTGGTCTTTTTTTTCTTTAAACCTGTCACCACACTAGGCGTGATATTAAACATCACGATACATACCAGACTTTTTAGCATGATTAACACAAGATCATATAAACAAACTGCTACATGCGACAGCTCCGTCCAACGTGTTTTTCACAATTCTGGGACTGCCTTCTCCAAGAAACAATTCTTCAAATATCGCCCGTAGCAGAAAGAAAGAAAGAAAGAAAAAAAGAAAAAAAGAAAAAAAAAATACATAAGGATGAAAGAAAGAAAGAAAGAAAGAAAAAAATACATAAGGACAAAAAAGAAATAGAATGGAAGAAATAAAGATATCAAGATAGAAAGAAAGAAAGGATGGAATGAAAAAAGAAAAAAAGAAAAAGACAAAATGAAGACAGAAAAAAATAATAAAGAAAGCAAGAAAGAAAAAGACAAAAGGATGAAAGAAAGAAAGAAAAAGAAAGAAAGAAAAAGAGAAAATTATGGGATGAAAGAGAAAGAAATGATTGATGGAGTGGGCAAATAAATAAATAAACAAAGGATGGAAAGAAAGAAAAAAATGGAGGACAGCTGTCCGTATGCTGCCTTAATAAGGACAGACTTTATCTTAACGCTGCCCAAACATGCTGCCTCTTCCAGAGTAGCGCGCAAGGGGAGTGACAATGGCTCTGTCCCAAACATTGAAATTCCTTCTAATTATTGTTTTTAATAATGGTATGGCACAGTACAGTAAGCACCTAGTATTTAATTTAAGTATGTATGTATGTATGTAGTAATTAAAATGATTTCTGGTACATTCTTTGAATTTTAGATTTTCATGTACAGCTGACAAATGTGTAATAATCCTTGTAATTTTAAATATTCAACAGTAAATGGTTATTGATTATGTCACGTCTATATATCGAAATTAGCATCAAGTCTTGCTGTGTACCTGATATTTTAGTTATGTGCTTGGTTCAGACTTGTTGGCAAGTTGGAAATGTAATTGCATGGTAACTAATGTGAAAAATATCAGGTATACAGCAGGACTTGATGCTAAGATTGGTATTAACAAAAAACATCTAATTTCAGGTCAGTGTTAAATATTATATAATGTTATGAGCATTATTACACATTTGTTAGCTGTATTTACCTTCTGCTTTCAGTCAGATATGCACGATATGATTGCCACTATTGTGTTAGTACTTAGTAATAGATATTTTTCATATTAGCTACTATGTACTTATTTACATACTCAACTTGCAAATTATGTACCAAGTTTTACATTATAACCTATTAAATTCTGAGTAATTATTGCACTGTAGCAATGAGTTCAGCTGTACAAACCTTGTAGTTTTCGCACGAGTTACTATGTAGTTTAAACTCCAATATGCAGAGTATGTACCAGACATTACTTCTAATTACTATATATTTACTTATTAAATACTAGGTACTTACTGTACTGTAAAATAAAGAGGCCCCAACTTTTCTGTCTAGCATTTGGGACGCAGCCGACAGTTTGAAGTGTCCACTCTAACAATATTGTGTCTTGAATATTGCGGTATAATTGTTTATTAACATATACCTACACCACAGCTGTGTGGGTGTGTGTGTGTGTATGTGTGTGTGAGACAGAGAGCTCTGATATGGCAGGGTTAATACCCAGCATCCCCTTGTGTGACCCTGAGTTTGCCGTGGGACACACGGACAGTGATGTGGCATGGCACCGCGGGCTGTCTGTGAGTGTGTGCGTGTGTGTATGTATGTGTGTGTGATGAGTGATGAGTTATGGCACCTGGAGGGCTCGGATGGCTGGTACTGAACTGGTGGGATGGACAGCGATTAGGACTTCAGTATCAGCCTGTCATATCAGTGAAGAGAGAGAGAGACAGACAGACAGACAGAGAGAGAGAAAGAGAGACAGAGGGATCGGCAGAGATAATGTAGACACTAAGCGAGTGTGACAGGTTGAAGGAAAAAGAGCAAGAGAGAGAGTGAGAGAGACGGAGAGGGACAGAGATCTTAAAATAGAGAGAGAGAGAAAGAGAGAGAGAGACAGAGACTGTTCAGTAACAGAAGTCATGCGTCCATAACAACATATACAATAACACCAACAAAATGTCCCGATATCAGAAAATAATGTTCTAATATTGGGACACTTATCTGTCTTATACCATTGCCACTTACCAGCATTTAAAAAGCTTTTTGTATATTTTGCTTACTCATAACTGAGTCCTCATCTTTTTGTCATTTTTGCCAGGGGTTCAGGGTAAACAAATCGCTAAATATATCTAAGTTTTCCTTGAGGTTAAAATTCGAAAGGGAAATAAGTCAACATGGTTTCACACCAAGGTTAGGGTTAGGGGCGGAGTTAGCGTCTGTATCCTTTACTTAAGACTTCATCACTTGAAGTCATACAAATTTTTCATGAGACCAGGTAAAACAGGCAGAACATGTTTGTTATTTTTGCCAGCTGGTCGAGAGAGGAGACGTTTTTAATGCAGGTGGAGGGTGATGTGGTGTGGATGGAGCATCTGACAGGATTCTCTAGTGCTGCAACTCTGCTGCCTCCCAACAAACCAAAAAATGATGCTAAAATCCATGTCAAGTAAGTTTAAAAA
The DNA here is from genome assembly GCA_028565825.1 of Olivaichthys viedmensis. NCBI lineage: Eukaryota > Metazoa > Chordata > Actinopteri > Siluriformes > Diplomystidae > Olivaichthys > Olivaichthys viedmensis. Next base: position 19,379,454 of record JAOUQW010000023.1, on the reverse strand, counting down.
AGTTGTTTAGCAGTTCGATATCGAAGGCGACAACACAGCGTATACTGTAGGTCTAGCCTAAATCGTTAGTTATGCTCATTGTCATGGTGACATTCCAACATGCTTATATAGGATCATGCTTTGATTTAGAACTGTGATTGACCAAATTGACTTTATATACCATAACGTATTGTATAACATAACACATTATATACACCAAAATACACCATACCATAACATACTGTATACAATAACATTCTAACAGTTCATCGCAGGGCATTACACACATTCACTCATTTACACCTGGGGCAATTTAGAGTCTCCAGTGCACCTACTAGCATGTTTTTGGGAGGTGAGAGGAAACCAGAGAACCCAGAGAACCCACTCGGACACGGGGAGAACATGTGAAACTCCACACAGATAGTAATCATGAGCCATAACCCTGGAGCTCTGAGGCACCAACACCAGCCCTGCACCATGGCGCCACCCATTGGTCTCATTTTAAATCCTCCAAAATTAGAAAAGCAAGGAATAGGTTTAAGTGAGTTGAGAAATGTTTGTGACTGATTATTTTATTGTAAACAATGTAGGTCTAAATAGAAAAAAGTTGTAACACACAACATACCGTATATTTGTCATACAGTTACCACTAACGCTGTCTCTGAGATTATAGCATTAACTGTGTTCCCCTCCAAGTGCACCTGCCTTTAATAAAGCACTTATTTAGAGAGGACATTCTAAAATGTTTAACATGAAAAAAGCTTAACAGTAATCGAAAAACAACACAATAATTTTCATGTTAAGCTTTTTTGTCTACATAGAAATTAATTAAATGGAAACAACTTAACGTTGTGTTAAAACAGCGACATGAAAACACCAAATTTCTCTCACTTTATTGATAATAACCCTAGTCTACTATTAAAAAAATGAACTATATATATATATACATGTATATATAAACTAAGTATACTGCACAGAATTTCTTGATAATTATTGTGTTCTTTTTTGTGTACTGTTTTGTCCTTTTAGCAGTAGATTGTGTCTACGACGAGGTAGGTGTGTGAGAGATTTGGTGTTGCTTGGTCGTTGTTTTAGTACATTAAGCCACCGTTAATGTTAAGCGTTTTAGAATCACGCTAAGCATTTAGAGTAACATTAGGATCCGAGAGTTAATAAGTCTTTAAATACACAGATTCAGGTCTTTGGTGGAACACAAGTTTAATATTTTTCCTTATTTAAATGTCCTTCTGTACATATATTTTTTATCTGTTGCACTAATAGTGATTAATGTCACGTGCACGTTGGCTCACGCTGCGGTGCGCTTAACTAAGCGTGGCGGTCGCTACGGCGACAAGCGCCACATGCTCATTGTTGATGTTTTGTGTTCCCCTGTCTTGTGATGTGATTGTCCCCACCTGCATGTCGTTTGTCTGTAATCAGTAAGTGTTTAAGAAGCCCTCCTGTTCCCATCCAGTTTGTTCCTGATTGTTTAATGTTACATGTCACGTTGTGTTTCGCGTTGTATGCTGTTTCTGTTTGTTAGTGTTAATAAATGTTTGAATGTCCACGGCTTGCACTTGTGTTCACCACGCCCGACATTAACACTAGATCCCTAATGAGGAAGCCAGAGGTGACAGTGGCAAGAAAAAAACTCTAAGAAGACATGAGGAAGAAACCTTGAAAAGAAACCAGACTCAAAAGGGAACCCATCCTCTTCTGGGTGACACCCGATAGTGGGATTATAAATCATTACAGGAGACAGTCATGTAAAGAAACAGCACTAAATGTGATGAAAAGATACGGAATGTTTGGTAAGATCCTATTTTTGAATATTAGTCCTGGGATGAGCATGGGATAGTCTTTCTGATTACAGCAGCTGTTCTTAAGAAGTGCAAGTCTATGGAATAATTGCATTTATGGCATACTTTATTTTTTAACAATTTCCAACAGGCTTTTATTGGAGTCACTGCTTTTCCGTAGTCGTTTTCCGTGGTTGAATCTCAAAAGGCCTTTTATTATATAGTGCAGTACGTAGGTTCTACAACACCCTTGTGTTGAAAAGGGTTTAAATAAAAAATATATACATCTCTGCATGAAGACAAGTTGAAGATAATCAGATACCGTAATTGAGCTAAATATCAGCGTAAAAAAATTAGGTGAATAAAAATATATATAATAAATAAATAAAAATAAACCTGAAACATTAAAGTGTATGACAAAAATAAGATTTTGCCTCATGATTTTTTAAACTTTTTTTGCTTAAGCGACAATTTTCACCTTCCACGATTTATGTGATACGTATACGTAGTGTCTGTGGCGATAAAAAAAAAAAAAAAGGATCATTAATATTCAAATGCATTTGAATACTAAACCTCTTAAATAATTCAAATTCAACTTTTAAAGCATTTTGACAGCCCTACCACACACACACACACACACACACACACACGTGCAAATACAAAGAAAAACATATACACACTTGTCTGAGGCCCCAGTTGTGCTCCCTCATTCGCTGGCATGGTGAAGTCGGCATCCCATATGGGAGAGTTTTCACCATAGATCTCTTCTTCCAGCATGGAAAGAAACCTAGCACACACACACACAATACAAGGTATGAACATCTGAGAACGATGCATTAGAGTATTGAGCGTTCCTTTTCTGAAATGCAGTTTGAAAAATCTGTCAGGTGTGTGTGTGTGTGTGTGTGTGTGTGTCATACTTGGGAAAGTGTGTGAGAATAAGTGTGCGTTTCTCCGGAGGAAGTTTGTCTTTCTCCACTCTGAACTTCTCCAGCAGCTGCCTGCGGGTGACCGTGAAGATGGACTTGAGCAGACTGCGGCCGAACACCTGACACGTCTCGTAGCGCGGCAGACTGTCGTTACTCTGCGGCACGTGACAGTAGCACAGCCACCTGAACAAAACACAAACACATGCGACATACACACATTAGATCACTGGTACTTTAAACATTTTGCAGCCATGGACCCCTTCCAGGATAAAAAGAATTTCCACGGACCACCTTTTGATCGCAACACAGATTTATCTTATGATCACAATCCAACTATTCAAACATTCGGCAAACGTGTACCATCACATTTATTTCCTGGAGCCACTAGAGATTTTCATTCCTGAACTTTCCACTCACAAAAACCAAAGCATTGGATTCAAGTTATTGAGTTTTAGATGAAACCCATTTACTTCAGTTTACCAGTTATTTAGGGTTATAACTATAATAACTAAATAATAACTATAACAATACTGATAAGTTGATATTTATCTGAGGTGTGCTTCTGCCATGCTGCTACCTTTTGAGGTGATCGATGGCCGACGTTCCTCACAGTAACACATACTGCTTTATTTATTTTTACTACAAGGACGAGTCATTTCAGACTGATAAATAAATAAAAAAAATGTTTTGTCATTTTGTGTTCTTAGTCATCTTCATATTTTACGGTCATAATTAAAATGGAACCGGCAAGAGGAAAAATAAAGTTCACGCTTCACTTCCGCTTTGCATTTTCTTCCATATACGCATAACTGAAACAAAAATTCCACTATTATTAATCAAATAAAATAGAAACGTACAACCAACATTAAAACACTATTTTAACTCTTTAGCTGGGCTTTTCTTTTTGACAGGTGTTGCTGGTACGCATCTGACGAAAGGCAAAATGAAACCACAATAGCAAAATCCCATCTGGCAACTCTGTGTTTGTTATGAATGGCACTGTATCTGCCAAAATGACAAGTAGCACTAAACCAATACAAAGCACACACAAAAGCGTGATATTCGGCATAAGAGCAAGAAGAAGCAGCATGTACACACAGGGTACACACACACACACCTGGTATAGTCTACTTTGTAGGTGGACGCGTCCTCTTTCTGGGCGCGCTGGCGGAACTGAGACGGCGTCTCCAGCTTCCAGTAGTTCAGACACAGCAGAAACATCTTACTCAGCTCATACATGGTTTGCCTCTCCTTAGGAGCTAAGTGACTGAACTTATACTGCACAAAGTTTAACACTCCCTGAGAGAGAGAGAGAGAGAGAGAGAGAGAGAGAGAGAGAGAGAGAGAGAGAAAACCAGGTTACAAAGAATGAATGATGAAGGTTAACAAATCTCTTTGTCTCAAACACACACACACACACACACACACACACACACCTGTTCTATGTTGGGTTTCTCAAAGGGTGGACTTCCAAGTGAGCCCTCCACGACTGGCTTGCCCATCTGGAGAATACACTTTCTCAACAGCTATGAGAGAAAAGTGGACCGACAAACATTATCATTAAATTCCATCGTGACACTGAAATGTGCCTCCAGGGAATCACGGAAATTCGATTTGATTTTGATTCAGTTTGCCAAGATTATACAACTTTATAACCTATAAGATTATAACCTTGCCAAACTATTCTATGCATCTTGATTTGGTTTTTTCTTTAAAACAGATTACATTACATTTTTTTCCAATATGACCACTTTTAAAATACATTTAAATATCATTTTCATCCATCCTGAAAAAACACTACACTTCATTTATTTCCATTAGGGCTGTCAAAAATGTCACTGTATTATTTTACATATTTAAAGACAAAAAAAACCCATTCATTTATGCACGTTTTGTGCATCGATGCAGAATCGTTCAACAATCGTGATGCATCTAGCAATCGATTTTTGTCCCCCACCCCTACTATGGAGTGCTTGGTGTGTTTTAACAGTCAGATTAAGGTACTACTTAAAGCGAGAGTGTTGTTTTTAGTTTAGGGGGTGTGAAATGGGTTCCTGTGTGCATTTACCTTAAACAGATAGAAGTAGACCTGCTTGGTGTCCGTGTCCTCTTCTTTATGCACAGACATGAAGAGGTTTTCTACATCCACCACCATCCCCAGCAACCTGTTAATCTCTTCCTCTGAGACGTTTTCCAGGTGAGACACATGCTCCGCTACACACACACACAAATCACTTCAAGTCCTACATGTTATCATTGGACTTATTTAAGTACTACTGCTGCTGTAATAGTAACAGCACGCATATTTTATCGAGTCGATTTGCACGGAAGCGAGAAAAATCCATACTGTAACATTTAAGGGAAAGTCCATCAGTGAACGCAAAGAGAGGAACATGAAGCAAACGTACCGAGGGCGTGGCCACAGCTGCGGCAGGCCTCGCTCAAATCGGCCGCCTGCTGCTGGAGCTCCATCCGGGTGGCCGAGGGAGGATGAGGGTTCTTCCACCCATTACACTTACAGGAATCATTGGCCTGGAGGAGGAGAACATCACGACAGTCATCAAAGTTTCTGCCAGATACCTGCACTCGGGGTAGCAGGGGCCCTTTCGTGGTTTCCGAGGGCCTCATAAATTTGCAGTACGCTTTAAAAACCGCGGAATTCTCGAACACGTGGAATTGCATCGGGCGCACGAGCCTCCTGAGGTGAACGAACACACAAATACGGCTGCACCGATCCCACTTCAGCGATTTTTCAATATCATCATCTTCGTAACCGAGCCAACTCAAGCTTCTGGTGCGACGTTATGCGAAATGTCACCGACGTGTCACGGTGACGTGCTTTAAGGCAAGTTGTGTCCCGTGGTCACGTGCAGGATTTGTGCCACATCAGTCAACATAACACGAGACTACGTCATAAAATATTAAACCCCGTTTAATATTGTTCTGTTGTCCTGTTTAGCGTGCATTGCCCTGTGTATTTATTGCCCTGTGTATTGTTCGTCCTCACTGTCGTGTCTTTGCACTTTATGTAGTCCTGTATAGCGTGCTGCTGTTTCGTTACGTGTTGCACCATGGTCCTGTAGAAACCACATTTCATTTCAATGTATACGAGGTATATGGAGAAATGACAATAAAAACCTACTTGAACTTGAAAATTCGATCCGATACCGATTGAACATTTCAGGCCTCAGTACCGACACTCGGTATCGAATCGCTACATCCCTAAGACGGTTTGCAACATAAGCATGTAAATGTCGGACTCATGAGCCGACTCTCAAATGACTCTCAAATGACTCCCTACGCCCACAAGGGCACTACATAGGGTATACAATGATGGCTTCTATACCCTATATATATATATATATATATATATATATTGTAGTCATTTGGGATTCCCCTTGAGCAAACAAATTCCCACAGCCACAACATTCGACATCAAGGGCTGTCAGCTGTAACGTCAATAAGCGTCGAGTCGCGTTCATTCTCGGCTATAACAGCGTTATGGTTTGCTTGGTGGGGATATGGAGGGCTGCAGAAGTCACGTGACGCTCCAGGGTTCGCATATGGACGCAAGCCTGACTGACGTGCGGCGTTTACGCGAACATGTTCATGTTCAATCCGCCTCCCATCCACGCCGTTGTCCGCAACCAAGCGGGCTAATGAGCTAACCTAGCTAGCATGTGGAATATTAACCTAGCCATGGAGGTCAGCTAGCTAGCCCGCTACCTTGCACGCCGAAAACACTCCGAGTTTCTCAAGCTTCTTAGCCCGAGGGAAAGCGCGGACTTGCGCCTTTTTCTGGCTCGCCCACTGCTGCTGGCTCAAACCGGGCCGGGCCGGGTCGCTGCTTCCGGAGCCCGCCGAGCCCGCGGAGCCCCCACTCTGGCCCTGCTGAAGTCGGGCTTGCGAGGATGCCTGCGCCGCCGCTTCCGCCATGTCAGCGCCTGGTTTGCAGCTGCACCGAGACCGCGGTGTCCCGTTCACCTCCCGCAGACACGCGCGCTCCCGTTCACCTCCCGCAGACACGCGCGCTCCCGCACGAACAAACTACTTCTCGTGTTAATTTCAGGCCTCGCTCGCGCCCGTCTCCGCGAGACACTATTGTCGCACTGCGCATGCGCAGCACAGGCTGTAATCGGGTAATGTAGTCCGGTAATTCCCAAAGCGACGGGCGGGGTCCTTGAATTTATTATTATTATTATTATTATATAAATATCTATTGAATAAAATATTACCATTTATAATAATTCTTAACATATATTTTTTTTAGTGATGTTGGGGTGCTGGTGCTCACCATCAACCTGTTGCTCTAGTAGTTATTTATTATAGGTAGAAGTCTAATTGACCACCTACATTAAATAGGTTTAATCCAAAAGAGGTATAAATAATCATCAGCTTGAGTCTAACTGCAACTTTAATAAAACTAGGGGAAAAAAAAGTGCTGCTCACGTAATACAAACTGTTTCAAATCTACACGTTAAAGCGTTGTAACTGGTTTGGCTTCTGCGGGTGGAAAGCTGAGGAATAAAAAGCTCCAATAAATACATATAATGGAACATGTTTGCCTAATATTCGAATAGTTGCATTGCATTCCTCAAATAAGTGTGTGCTGTGATTTTTCCTTTACACTGGAAGGGGTCCCTGGCTGCAAAAGGTTGGGGAACCCTGATGAAGCTGCAGTTCAGGCTGTGATCTACATGCTCTCCACTGGAAGGCAGTGTGGGATTACCTCAAATAGGATTGTAAGAATCAGTGAATGCATGAGAGCATATTTGAATTTTTTTTTTTTCCTGCTTCATCAGAAACAGAACAATAGCAAATGTTGCTGATCACTTTTAAAAACTGCACCATTAATGAGCTATGGGGTAAAACTAGGTGCTACTAACCTGAGGATTTTTAAAGTAAGCCTGTGGAAACTATGAGGCCCAACGCTCCGTGTTGTATAAATGGTAAAGCTAGTTCATATTGCATTTAATAAACGTCTATAAAAAGCACTTGATTAACTGAAAAAATCTCCCAGCTGATTTGTTGTAAAACTCCATGTGCTACTGAAAAGAAACAAAACAACCCAAACCACAGCAAAGTACCTTCCTCTTGTTTATTGGTAAAATTACAAGTACAAGATTGTTTTTATTTTTTGTGTGTCCCCCATCCATGGAAGACCACAAAACATTTGTCCAACCCTTTCAAAGTGGGCCTGGGCAGCTGTTCTGATCTGTTGTGCTAAATCATGAGATGAAAAACATCAGCCAAAAAGAGAGAGAGACCCTTATTAAGAAGAAAAAAAGGAAAGCAAAAAAAAAAAAAGGCACAAAAAAAGAAAGAAAAAAGAACCACCAATGATTGGAAGAAAAGAAAAGAAGAAAAAAAAATCACATCAGAGAAAGACAGCCAGTGCACTCAGAGAGACCTTTGTTCCAAAAATAATTTCACAGAGAGAGAGAAAAAAAAGAAAAAGAAACAGAAAGAAAGGACAATTGATCTGTTCTGGGAAGATATTGTATTGATAATGGCTAATGATTGGATATACTTTTGCAGAAAAAATTGGAAGAAAAATACAAAGTACAAATACAGCAACATGGTTATTATTTTTTTTCAATACACATACATTGTGATTTTGGTCAGAGGAAGCAAACCTTGCCTTTGTGTTATTCATGTTTTCAACACCAGGTTTGTTGATGGAACGGTTGAATAAATCGAATTTCATTAATGCTAAAACACTGGTGTTACTAAATCTGTTACTGCGTTATGCATTCACAGTTTGATATCTCACACGTTAATGATTTTGGGGGACGACGACTAATCATTAAATTCATTAGTTCTGAAGTAGTGGTATTCATAATAATTACAACAATAATAGTAATAACCAAGAATAATACAGAATCTACAGAATTGCTGAGCGTGAGGGGGAAAACAAGAGCCTCTCACCCTCATCTCTCTGTCTCCACGCTCTTCTTCCTCTCACTGAACACAGTTGCTCAAGAAATCAGAAGATCAGGAAGGGAAAAAGAACTCAATACTTGTTAGATGCTGCGCCGAGACAGAAGTCACGCGAGTTCAAACTGCACTGAGGAGGGGGGGGATAGAGAGAATGAGGACAAAGTAGAAGAAAGCCTGTTTTCCCTCCAGCAGCAGTGTTGATTTTCTTTCGTTAATACAGACTAGAACAGAACCTCACAGCTCCGGTTAAGTGCGACAAAATTGATCGTTTTCCCTCCTTGTTCCCCAAATGCATATCTTTTAGGCGGGAGTGACTTTACAGTTTACAGCAAAAGCCAGCCAGCTGATTCTTAAACACAGCTGTCAAGGAGGAGTTTGTGGCTCTGCCTATTAGTCAGAGAGATAATTGGTCAAAATATTTACAAGTGGCTGTGAATGGCCCCTTTGGTCAGTTCAAAAGTAGAATCTGTCGGGCTGCTGATGGACATCACAGTCTAACTGACTAGATTTTTTTTATTCCAGTTGGGCTGTGAATAGACATAATTGTCAGACTATGAGTTGGTACTGGGTTGATAATGTGTCGGTGTTAATCCTCGGCCGCGTTCGCCAGCTGGCTAGTTTCCGCCTCCGCAGCATTGGCCGGATCTGCCCTGAGGTGCCGCCTCCTGCAGGTCGACTCCGCCCCGAGCCCGCCCACCAGGCCCTGCCCCGCCCTGCGGCTCACTCTTCGGAAGCTTCTTTGCTGTAAAAGGAAAAAAAAAATTTAATAAAAAATAAAATATTACAATAACGAGAAAATTACTAGGAATGGTTAGTAAGCCTGAGACTGGTATGTCAGCAGTATAGCTTGAATATACAGTCAGTTCCAGAATTATTGGCACCCTTGATAAAGATGGGCAAAAAAGGTAATGAATAAATTTGAGATTAATTAGCTTAATCTCACACTGAAAATATGCGAGAAATCGAACCTTTAATTTAAGTTAATTTATTCTAAGAAAATAAATTTAAAAAACCGTATGCAATTTTTTTTAGCACAACCACATGTGTCAATTATTGGCACCCCTTGAAATTCTTATGAACAAAATGTGACTGAAGCATGTTCCCATTTATATTTGACTTTTTTAAGTTCACCTGAGTGTTTAGGAACCCTTAAGCGGTCGTCCATGACTTCCTGTTTCACTGGGGTATAAATATGAGGTGACACAGAAGCCAAATTCCCTTAGTTCCAATCATCAACGTGGGGAAGATTAGAGAATACACAAATGAACTGAGACAAAAGTGTGTTGACCGTCATAAATCAGGCAACAGCTTAACAAAAAAAATAATAATAGCTACACGCCTGAAAGATTTGTAGAAGATGGTGGCATTTTGGGGTCGTCAAGTTTTCAAATCTACAATTAGACACCACCTCTATGCCTCTGACAGAGGAAAGCCTTTTCTCTCATATAACCACAAACCTAAGTGCCTGGAGTTCGCTAGACCCTACTGGAATGTTGACTGGAACCAGGTTCTATGGTCACATGAGACAAAAATAGAGCTCAAGGTGGGTTTGGCATAAAAAGAAGGATGGCTAAACAGAAAATAACCTAATCCCCACTGTTAAGCATGGTGGAGGATCTGTGATGATGTGTTACTGTTTTTCCTCCAAAGGGAACCTTGTTAGGATACATGGCATCGTGGACTCCATGAAGTACCAGGAGATATTAAATGAAAATCTGGCTGCCTCTGCCAAGAAGTTACAACTGGGTCGTGGTTGGATCTTCGAGCAGGACAATGATCCAGAACATGCGCCCGAATTCACACAAAAATGGTTCAATGACCACAGAATCAAGCTTTTGACATGGTCATCCCAGTCCTCTGACCCTAAACCCCATTGAAAACATTTGAAAACCTGTGGTATGATCTGAAGAGGAGAGTCCACAAGAGAGGACCTAGAACCCTGGAGGATCTGGAGAGGTTCTGTATTGAGGAGTGGTCTCAGATTCCTTGCTTATTAAGCATTATAGGAGAAGACTCTGTGCTGAGTTTGTTGGCAAAGGGAGGTTGCACAAAGTACTAAATTCAGGGGTGCCAATAATTGTGACACGGTTTTGTTAAACCATATATTTTTAAATAAAGGTTTTTTATTTTCTTAGAATAAATTTACTTCAATTAAGCTTTCATAAGCTTTTTTACCCGTCTTTACCAAGGGTGCCAATAATTCTGGAGGGTGACTGTATATGTAATTTCATTTAAATAAGAGATATGGTGTCACAACAGTTTCAAAAAAATAAAGCAAACTGTGTGCGAACAGGATATTCAGGATGTTGAATAATGTGTTCCTGAATACTAGTAATAAATATCCACTATCAACTGAGTACATTTTTTAAGTAGTTTCTGATAACTGATTAAAAAATATATAAAAATTTCAAAATGTTGAAAGTGAATTTCTATAAATTCTTCTTGGTGTAACCAAGCATTCATTCGTCCTGAACACTAGGTAGAGTATTACAAGTAGCACGTAGCCCTGTGGCATCTGGCCATACGGTATTAGTTTTTGATAATGATAAAATAGTTCAGTAAAACTCCTCCATTAAAGGTCTTAAACTACAGTGGACTCAAATCGGGTACCTTGGGTTTGTGGATGAAGCCCATTTTACACCAGAACTGACGCTGCACGTGCAGCACACCGCAACCACCCTGCGGCGCTTTTCAAGCTACGTCAAGTACAGGGTGACTTGGAGCATTCATTTCTGTGTTTTTATTCACGGGTTTAGTAAATATAACGTGCAAATATCTGTACTTACTGTCGGTTTATTATAAACATGCATTACCACTGTGTATGTAAGTTTGTTAATCCAGTGAGAAACTTTCACGAAGTTTGAATTTGAATTAATATTAGAAAATAATGCGGCGGTTACAAACAGACATAACTGCGGGCGGGAATGGGATTTTAAAAAAAACAGTCCTGTGCACACCTCTAGTTTAGGCTACAATTTAAAAAAAGACGAAGCTTCCAAATACTAAAAAGAGAACTGAATAACAACATAATGAACGGATACTCGAGTATTCGAATTATTCGGGCCAGCCCTAGCTAAATGTTTGAATAACAACAGGTTCTTGGTAGTAGAGTTAGAGTTTTGGACCCTATTATAAATACTTCTTGACATTCTTCTACGCCCTGCCCTCCTCCCGTCCACCAGTTGGGGTACTACAGTTAGCACCCGGCCCTGTGGCAATGGCAATGTGAAGTTTTTGATGAAAAATGATGAAATGGAAACAATTCTTGGTGAAATTGAGACTTTTGGACCTATAAACAATATGGCTTCTTAATGCCCTTGCAGCCGAGTATTGACTTCTACAACTAGCACATGACAAGCACATGCTCTATTCAATTTGAATAACTGATAAAATAAACACAGGTCTTGGTAGCGGACTCAAGACTTTTGGACCTTACTTTAAATACTTCTTGATGCCCTTGTGGCCAAGTTTTCACTCCTGATCATGTCCTGTTAGTTTTTGAAAATGATGACGGTTCTACTGGACTGTGGCTCATAAACATAAGGTTTCTTGATGCATAACTTTCATTCCTTCTGTCCACTAGGTGGAGTACTACAACCAGCACACGGCACAGTGGCACCCCGTGTCCCACATGCTGAACAAGCGGTGCAGGCACGGCGCGGCGGCTTTGGGCAGTCAGCTCTACGTGGTGGGCGGCTACGACGGCTCTGGCTTCCTGAGCGGCGCCGAGGTGTACAGCTCCGCAGCCGAGCAGTGGAGCCACCTTGTGGCCATGAACACCCGGCGCAGCCGCGTCTCACTGGTGGCCAACTGCGGCCGCCTCTACGCCGTCGGGGGCTACGACGGCCAGTCCAACCTCAGCTCGGTGGAGATGTACGACCCAGAGACCAACCGCTGGACGTTTATGGCGCCCATGGTGTGCCACGAAGGAGGCGTCGGGGTCGGCTGTATACCCCTCCAGCCAGCTTAGCCAATGAATCCGCACTAACAGAGGATTTTTATTTTACATTTTTGCTAAGCGGTGAACTTCCGAAAATGCATTCGTGCAATCTGATGTCCTGACCTCGGCGCGTACGTTTGCATCTTGAAGTGCTGTTGTCTGTGGATGTTACAGAAAACCTTGCAGTACACACAGTATGCCGCTGACAGGGATGTGGTGTAATCTTTTTATTTTGGTCACAGTTTCAAATTGTAGAAAAGGAAAAAAAAAAAAAATGCAGATACTTGCATATTTGGGGATTTGCGGTCCTTCACGAGGTGGTGGTGTCGAACTGCGTACTCGTGTGGTCAGATTCTGACCTGACAAAGGCAGGCTTGAACAAGATGGTGTGTTTGGAATCAAAACGGTAAAAGAAATAGGAAGAAAGAAATGTTGTGACGGTAAAACAGGCTGACTGGCACTTTGTGTATTAGGGCTCTTCAGCTAAGGGTGTTGTACACTGATAGAATACAGACCACTTCATTCGTGTTAGTGTGTGTAGCGTGTGCTTGTTGAGGAAAATATAAGTGCACGTGTGTGTGTGTGTGTGTGTGTGTGTGTGTGAGATGAAGGGATAAAATCGCATCATAAACTGGAAGCTTACTTCGGACTTACAGGACGGTACAAGTTAACCACTGACAAATGTATGTTAATTGGGAGAGCATTATCACACGTCATTTATAGGGATAACAGAAGCTCATTTTTATTACTTTCTTTTTTTGCGATTTTATAGCATGTGTTGTAAACATTTTCTTTGGGATATTATCTGTTCGGAGTGTTGCGATAAACGAAGCGACAGCGGACCAACTGAACCTCAGTGTAACTGTGCAAAACATCCACCAGACGTGCCATAGTCCATACAGCCATCCTGCTGGACTACCATAGGATAAAGTTCTGCCACTCGACCTCTCTGAGCTCTTTGGGTTCTTACTGAAGAGGCCTTGGAGTTTGTACGGAAGAGACATGGTGGCGTCTTCCGGGGTGGTCACTGATGATAACGGCCTGTCTTACCGCCTAAATAGCTCTCTACATTCCTCCTCTATGTGGATGGAAATCGATACATTGATACCAAAAAGAAGTGATGGTGTGTAATTACGTAATGACCAGCATCGTTAGTGTGTAGTGCCCATTATCCGTGCAGTGGCAGTGATTCCTGGTGGTAAAAGGTATAATAATGTGTCTGTCCGACCAGGCTCGGGTTGCATGCTTGGAAATACGGGCTTTGTATATGTGGCTCAGCCAGCTGCTTTGTGTAATCACTAGTAACAACTCCTAATTTGGGATTACTGACTGTGAATTTATAATATTGGATGTCATTTTCTTCCCTTTTTTTTTTTTCTTTCTCTTTGACCATCGCTATGTTCTTCTGCTGATCTTGTTTTATGTCGAATTTTATATAGCCTAGAGTATGTATCGTAACGTTTAGTCATGGTGCAGTATTTTATACTACTTTTGTTAATTTCTGGACCAGAGTTTTTTTGTTGTTGTATTTTTCCTGCATTTTTATGGCATTGCACATAATAGTTCAGTAGTAATCTATCTCAACATTGAGAATCAAGTTTATAGATGTTTATATAATATATTATATAAACAAATAAACAGAGGATCATATCATGTGGCCTAGTGATTCTCTAGTCTTTCCGTGTGTCTGATAATCTTTAGCTACCTCTGTTTGAGATGGGAGAGCTTGAGTATGGTGAGACAGAGACAGTCGCTCTGCTAACACCATTTCAGTTTCAACTGAAGGATTTCCAAACCAGTGACTGAAATCTTTTGTGTGGGTCTTATTCACGTTACGGACATCGTTTTGTAAATGTCCTAAATAAATCATGTTTTTTCTTCTTTTTTTTTTAATGAACACATATCGCTTGCCATTGTGATTTTTGATGCATTCTTGGCAGGACACAAAAATGGGGCTACACTATATGGATAAAAGCACTATACACTACCCCCATAGTTTCTGGGTGAGAAAAGGAAAATGTACCTCTGTGTTTTGACAGGTTATCTTTTCTTTAAAAAAAAAAAAAAAGCTAGATTCCAAGAAGTTAAAAATAAAACGTGTCTATCCTGCAACAAGACAACAATCCAAATCATAAAACAAGCAAAATCAACCGAAAAATAGTATGGAAAAGAAACGTTTTGCTTGGACCCTCTTGGTTTCCAGACCTGATTTGAAGAAGGTAGAGTTAAAACAGATGTCAGGAAGAATAGGGGAGGTAAATAACTGACAGGATCCAAAAACTGTTTAGAGGATACAAAAAAGAGGTTGGATGCGGTTATAAAGGCAAACGGTGAGCATATAAATTGTTGGAAAATATTTACGTTACATTCGAAAAGAGAAACGCTAACTTTTGAACTGCTGTCGTTTTGTATTTTTCATTTTTAATATCTTAACATGATTTTTTTTGACCATTTTGTTTGAACTATGACCAAAAATGATCCATGTGCATCAGCCACAGAACATGATAAACATCTGAGACTGGGCCGCGTGCTTATAGCAAAAGTGATTTGTCTCATTTACGTATTTCAACCCTCTGTGATATAGATACAATTGCGCAACCGTAGAAACAAACATGTTTAGCTGTGTGGTCATCGCTCCAAATGCTCCATTGCTTATTCATCCCATGGACTGGCCTCTTAAACCAAGTGACGCAGGAGTGACATAAGCGGTGGGTCCCACCCTGCCGTCAGCAGGTGTTGTTTTTTTTTTTTTATGTACGCAGCAGCAGATATAACATTAGCACCGTGACTTAAGGCAGCCAAAAAGAGCAGCCAGGATGAAAGGAGCTGTGCTGATCCTTCTGCTTATCGCTCTGTTTCGAAGCTTTTCATTAGCTGGGCCAGTGGACAGGCTTCAGTTGGTAGGTTGTTTTATTTTTCTGTTTCTTACAGACATTAGCTGTTTGAAACCTGGCAAATTTACTATGAATTTCTCTAACTATTATATGGATATGTGTGTGTGTATGTGTGTGTATATATATATTTTCTCCCATAAGATAAAGACTAATGCGGGACCAAAACTAATACTGAAATCTTATCCAATGTCATGCATGCATTTTAAATGTTGTTACCTAGTTACTATAAATGTATTGGTTTTTAATAGTCTAGGAAATAGAAAGCCCAGAAGGCAATGCAGTGATGTGAGAAATGAAATCATATGATTTGAGCTCGTTTACTCAAACATTTTTTTTTTTAGACGCTTCAGCCAGAAATCCAGACAGAAGCTGTGGAGAGAGGACCTTTAGACGAGTCTCGGGTGAGTGCGAGTGATTGGAAAAAGGTCATGTGTTTTTTCTTTTAAGAAAAAAAACTATATTCGCTCCTTAAACCCTAACTTTGAGATTGAAACTAAATTACTGTGCATGAAAAGACGATGTTAAATGTACTTTTCCTTAGAAAGAAGAAAACCTATGAAATGCAGCATTCGCTGATTATTAAACAGGGAAATTGATATGGAGATGAATCAGTGCTAATGGTGGGTGAGGCTTAATACAGTGGCTCCTGATTCAGCTCATTAAAGGCTCGAGAATTCGCTTTAGAGGACGTTCCAGTTGGCTCCCGCAGATTAAAGCTACTTACATTTACAAGGATGAACTTGTGGCTATTGATTTCTGTTGGTTTCAGATGAATTCTACTGGACTGTTTCATTTTCGGGGTAAAATCCAAAATATTTAATATTGATATAAATCAGATGTGTTTTTTAATACTGGATTTGCTAAAACCTGACTCATGAAGGGCTCTAGGACAAATTCTAATTGACTCCACTAGAGTAAAAATGAATCTACATGGATGAAATTGTGTGGGTTTCAAACTGGACTGGTCCTATTTATGAGTAAAACCAGTTGGGATCATCACCAGTTACCAGAAGAAATCAGTTATGACCAGTAGAAATGGTCTATGTGGTTCCTACTAGGACAGACATGTAAGGAGCAGGTGTGTTGGGAGCAGAGCAGTGTAGGGCATTAGGTCACTAAGACTCGAGTTGAGAAGCCCTGTCTTAATATAATGCGTTCCCTCTTCTACAGAATGGGAGAGCTCAGTTGGTGGGTCTTCGGCTGAGGAGGGCGACGCCCGTCATCTCAAAAACACCTGAACGCATCTGCGCTGGCTGCTTCTCCGTCATAGGAGACCCAACCAAACCACAGCAGTAACTCGCTACCAAATCTCTTTTTTTAAACTCAATAGAGAGAAAGAAATGCATGTGTTGACTCTATTTTATAACTTTTTTTAAATGTATGTATCAAGTCTCAGCTTTGATGAATAAACACGCCTGTTTCTCCCCCTTCTATTCACGAAAGTGTTGTGTGCTGTTTTTTTGATGCAACCAAAGCATTACTGCACCTGTAATTTGTGGATTTCCTAAACTGTTGAATAATAACATGGATTATGGACTGACGTCTAAGTGGCTGGCTCGCAGCTATGTCATTAGAACTGCAGTGTTATTATGGTGCGCGGGGGTGAGACCAAAGTCAATTATTCTCCCAGCCCACCTACCAGTCATTTCTCATTTTGGCCTCTTTTTCTCTCCCAGGCAAAACACCAAAATAGTGTTCTGCATCAAAGAGGTATAATTTGAGAAATCCTTTTGTAAAAAGAAAGAGGTTTTGCTTACTACTTCTGAAATTTTTTTCAAAATGTGATGTGTGCATCATGAAATACTAGGTATGTTTTTGTATGTAACATGAAAGTAGGATTTTACAGAGCTGCGGTTTATTATTCTCACACTCTTAAGTTGTAAAATAGCTATGTAATCTATACAAGCCATAGAGCAGAAGGAAATGGACACAAATGAAAATCAAGCTTTTTCTGGAAGTATTGCTGCAGTTGCGATGGAGGACTGAAGCCATGCTTAAAAGAGAAAAAGTTCATTTTGTCGTCGTCTTCTCTTTCTCCTCAGACCCTTTAAGGAAAAAAATAAAAAATGATGTCAACTATAACCAAAGGGAAGCCAAAAAGAGAGACACTGAGAGAATATAAGAAAATGGTCATGTTCCCATCCAATATTGAATTATTTAATAATAAGAGTATTATCGTGACAAATGTTTTATGGAGAAAAAAAAAAAGCAAAGCAGACTGTTTCTATCAGCTCTGTTTGTAATATTTGGCAAATTTCTATTTTCTAATTGGTTTAAGGCAAAATACAATGGTCTGAATCATAAACCTATGACGACGGTTCCTTACGTACCCACAGTTTCACTATTTGTGTTTCTGTGGTAGTTTACTGCAGTTCTTTTTATTGACCAAAAATTTCCATCTCAAGGAATCGATTTTTTTTAAAGGTGTTAATTTGTTGTTTCCATCAAACGTTGGACCTTGAAATGATAAGGTTCTATCTGACAATTCCGTGATTTTAAGATATTGAGCAAAAAAGTTTTAGGCCTCAATAAGGTCAAAGCAGATACAACTTTTCTTTTTGTACTTTTAAGTCATATTTTGGTGTAAAACTTGTAAATAACATTTAACCATTTTGCCAAAAGGTCTGATACAACCTTGTAATTCCAAGGTTAAAATTTTTCATAGAAAAACATTTGGGCGGTAATGTACACACTGTCTAAAGCCTCATATGCCACAGGTGGTGCACTATTTTGACATAATACTTAGTACAATAGTATGTGTAGTAGGGCAGTGGTGGGCTCAGTGGTTAGGGCACTGGGCTACTGATCAGAAGGTCAGAAGGTTCAAGCCTCAGCTCCGCCAAGCTGCCACTGTTGGGGCCCTTGAGCAAGTGCCCTTAACCCTCCCTGCTCCAGGGGCGCTGTATCATGGCTGACCCTGACCTCTGACCCCA
>JAOUQW010000023.1:19329157-19342437 GCA_028565825.1 Olivaichthys viedmensis | reverse complement strand
AGTGAGGCTTTATAGCGGCTGGAGCTGTTCATGGTGTCGTTTAATCAGCTTGCAGGATCGCACTCTTTCTTTTCATTTCCTTTCTAACGAGCTCTCAGTAAAGACAGTGGAGAGAGAGAAAGTGAAAGCAGTGAAATGTTTTAGAGACTCTTTTAGAGCATCCAGCATTTAGACGGGACTAAAATGATCAGACCAGCGTTGAGTTTGTAGAAGAGCAGGAGGTCATACGGGCTGGAATTTTCTCAGAGGAGAAGAGAGAAAAACACAGACGTCTGCAATTCTGACGGAAATAAACTCACAGAGTTGCACCTGCTAATGATAGAATTACCTCCCTGTGTAAATCTAATCCCGTCCCAATAGGGCTAATTACTTTCAATTGGTTTCCCGGCTGCCATATTGATACTAAAGAGCTTTAGGCTGTAACCAAGCACGAGTATCACTTTGATTTTGTTAATGTATGGGTCTTTCAGATCAGCGAGATAAAGACTTTAACTCCAGCACTAACAGTCACTCATCTGCACCCTAATCCTTCTGACGAGTGCTCCTATTGATTGATTGTCCTTCTTTGAATAGCAGTTAAGTGTTAGATTAAAGGTTAATAAGTGACTTCTCTCGTGATGGGATCTCGTCTGGCTTTGACAGACGGGTCATTCGAAGGAGCGTGACTGACGTGAGCTTTCAATACCAGTTGTGTTGAATTGCAAGGGACTTTTGCGATTGATAAAGAGCAGCACTTTTACTTACTTTATTCAACCTAATATGAAAAGGTCAATCGAAGAAACATTCACAATGTCAGACTGTTGTTTTTTGTTTTTTTTAAACCAGCACCATATTTCTACATAGGATACACAAAAAGGAACTTTCTTCTCGTATTTCATCCGTTTTTAGGTGGAGTACTTTCACTTTGACAGACTCGCATGCTTTCAATCGTAGCTTGATAGTTTAAGCTCGGGTTGCAAACACCATGTTTCATACATGCTTGAAGAAGAAGAAGAAAAAGAAGAAGAAAAAAGAGCATTATAAGTATTGAATGGATCCCTGCTGGGCTATTTCCAAGATGATGTTACCTTCGGTTACAGTGATGACACCTTCTCATGCAGTCAAATATGCATGCAAAATGCCCTCAATGAGCCATAAAAACAAATCTAGCCGCATCAGCGGAGATCATGTCATGGTCACGAGTCACACGTTTACAGAAGACCAGACTGCACGGTAAGCATTTCCACAAGTCCTGACACACAACTGCTGCAGGAGCCTCAAGCCGAAAGAGGGAGCGAGAATGATCCCAAATGACTCCACATAGGGTGCTAGATCATGGTTTCTACACCCTGCACCATGCACCATGCATCCTGTAAAGTGTGAATTACAGAATGACATTCAAGGGGTCATTGGGTTGTTGGTGTTTTTTTTTACCCCCCCAGGGTGATATAATAATAAATCTCCAATACATGATCCATTTAACACAGTTCCATTTAAAAGGCAAGGCTAAACCAGCTAACTAATGATCAAAACGTTCTGCACAGACCCTTTCTCTTCCCAATGAATGCACATGCAATGATCAAGTGTCAACAGTTACGAAATGGTACGGCCCGTGGTAGGGGTGTTCAGAACAGGTGATCCACGTGTCCGTCTGATACAGCTCGAGTCATACATTTGATTGGTTACCATCACAATTTAAAACGCGCTTTTTTTCTAAAAAAGAATCGCATCACAACCTTTTGTTCTCGCTTTCTCCGAGGGGTTAAAAATCCTACTTAGGTGGACACCCCCCTCCATCCCATCCCATAATTCGCCCCTTCTCCTATAGGGAGCCATAACGCAATGCGCTCCTTCACCCACGCGCTACACGCATCTTACTTGGCGGACAGCGTGTTGATGGAGCCCGTGCCGAGCATTAAACCAGCCAGGAAGAGCTGGTACTTCGTCCACGCCATGATGAACACCCAATGAAGAGCGCTACGATGAGCTGTTGGCGTCTTGTTGTCCCGCGTTTCCGACCTCACTCACAGAGACTAACGTGTGTCACAGCGCGCGGTCACGTGACTGCGCGGTCAGCTGACGCGTCACCAGACTTCAGCGAGGGCGCGTTCAAGTTTCGACATAATAAATAATAATGATGATGATAATAATAACACCAGCAATAATAATGATAATACTGTGTTAAATATGATCACCTTTTTAAAAAAAATATATATATATATATAGTATACTATAATAAATAATAATGATGATAATAACACCAGCAATAATAACGATAATACTGTGTTAAATATGATCACCTTTTAAAATATATATATATATATAGTATACTATAATAAATAATGATGATGATAATAACACCAGCAATAATAATGATAATACTGTGTTAAATATGATCACCTTTAAAAAAAATATATATATATATAGTATACTATAATAAATAATAATAATATGGAATATTGCATGCACAAGGTTATAGCAGAAAAAAGAAAAAGTAGCACTTTGCTGAAACAGCTGATGCAGGGATTTTGTGCAAAGTGTCATGCTTCTCTAAAGGCTTTGCGTGCTATGCTGAAAACCTCTGCATTTATTACCAAAAAGCTTTTATTTTTATTTTTTATATATCTATTAAATTATTACTGAATTGTCGCTGTAGCCCCAAAATGAAAGGGACCACCACAGAGCAGATGTTATTTGGGTGGTGGATCATTCCCAGTACAGCAGCAACTCTGACAGGGTAGTGTGTTGTGTGTGGTGTTGGTACGAGCGGATCGGGTACAGCAGCTCAATGTCGCTGCCGGGTTGAGAAACAGACCATCAACCAAAAAGCTCCATCTCCGTGTGACTAGTCTCGGTCACAAACCGACACAGGCTAGAGGACGATAAACACACACTGTGCATGGGGGAAAAAAACATGAGCTTTAGTCTCTAACTGTACACCTACGAGGTAAGCAAGGTATGAGTGTGTAATAAAGTGCAGTAAGTGTTTAACACTGTTTTTTAAAAAATCCAACAATGCTGCTCGTACCAGCGCCACACACACACTGGTCTACCACCCAAATAATATCTTAGTCAGCGATGGTGCTATGGTGGTCTCTTTCTACTGATGGGGGCAGTGGTGGCTTAGGGGTTAGGGCTGCTGATCAGAAGGTCGTGGGTTCAAGCCTCAGCTCCGCCAAGCTGCCACTGTTGGGCCCTTGAGCGAGGCCCTTAACCCTCCCTGCTCCAGTGGTGCTGCATCATAGCTGACCCTGACCTCTGACCCCAGCTTACTGATATGCTGGGATATGCGAAGAATCAATTTCACTGTACTGTACTTGTATATGTGACAATAAAGGAGTGTTCTATTCTATATAGAGTAGGGGTTAACAGCTTAAAAAATCACCAACCCCCTAATGATCGAAGCACAGATTTATTTTGCAAATGTAATCCAGCTATTTAAATAGTAGGAACATTCGATAAATATGAACCATCATATTTATTTATTGGATCCATTAGAGTTTCCTATTCCTAAACTGTCCACCCACAGAACCCAAAGGCTGAACCTACTTGAACTTGAACTGTTATGCACTTTTCCTAGCCTCATTAAGATTGTCGGGCTTTACATTAGGAAATGAATAACCTCCTATAAGAAACACTGACAAAATTGTTCATCTATTCAAGTGATTGGTCAATTAGGCTTATAACTATGATAAGTAAATGATAACTATAACAGCTATAACAGGTAGTTGACAGTGATTTCCATCACCAATACGTCATAATTTATTATTTTTTTAAACAACAACATTGTGGATTCCCTGGCTACAGGCTACATCCCTGATCCCTGGAGGTCCGCAGAACCCACTTTGAGAACCATAGACGTAGAGTACAGGGGACATTATTTCATACCCAGTGTATTGCACCTATATAAGGAGTAAAGAATGTTCACTTAACCTGCCCACTGGTTTTAAGGTGCGGAGGAGGGTAAGACTTTCGACTGAAATCATATTGCACTGGAAATACTTGTTGACATTGTTAGCTTATGACCAAAGTTCAGGGTGAATTTAACTCCTTAACAGGGATCTGATCTTCAAACAGTGTCTAGTGAGAACTGCATTCATAGGTCTGATAATATGTGTGTTCATTTTAGTTTTTCTCCTTACACTGCCATTAAAGACTTCAGTTTTTGTGAACGTGGTTCTCAACACTTTTGCAAACCATGCAGTGCAAATAGTTTTAGTTTTAGCCCCCCTCCCTCCAACTGGTGCAAATGGCATGAAAGGGTTTTATCACAGCCAAAAAAGAAAAAAAAAGAAAACACATATCATCATCTATGGTCACCAGTGTCACCCAGAATACATTTTAATGTTATAATACTGTCTGTATACACATTACATGATCTTAGATTTTTTTAACTTGGCTTTTGGACATCTGTAGTGATTTATAATGTTATTTGAAGTTTTTTTTTTTTACTGTATCCATTCATTTTCATTTCATTTCATTTCATTTTTATTTTGTTATTGTAAGTTTAATACATTTATTATTCATATGTATTATTTTCTTGCGGTGGCTCAGTGGCTCTTGGCTACTAATCGGAAGGTTGCGAGTTCAAATCCCGGCACCACCAAGCTGCCACTGTTGGGCCCTTGAGCAAGGCTTCTTCTGCTCAGCTTAATTGTAGGTCGTTTTGGATAAAAGCGTATGCCAAATGAGTAAATGTATTTGCTCTTGCGTTTCCTTTATAAAGCGCTTTGAACTGGGTGATTACATAAATAATTCTTCTTTTTCTCATTACTATTAATGTAATTACCACTCCTCGCCTATGAATGGTGCTACATACATATACTTTCCTCTAAAGATGACCTACAGAGAATACATTCTTGAGATTCTCGTTATGTGCCACTGTTTAGCTTTCCATTTCAGTAAGTGTAAAAATCAAACATGAACTGCCTACTCTCTCTTAATAGGTTGTTTTCCACCCACTCGCACTCTGTCAAATACAATCGCTGCTAATTACTGCTCAGGCTGAATGAGCACAGGCAGTAGGCTATAATTAAAATGAAAGGGAGAGGATGAGTATTATTCATTACCTAGCATCTGCTTTATGCCATTAACAAGGGTTTGGCCTAGTGCTCAAAGATCTGAATTGTTTCTTCTTATAGTCATTTTATGCAGAATATACTGAGTGACTCATTTTGTTCTCTGAAAAGGAGGCTACTGTACCTGCAAGTGAAATACAGCGTGCGACAAGGTGTTCGACGTCAATATAATATGAGCTGTTTCTTATATGGCAGAGGCTATTTGCAGACAGAAAATAGAAAATAGAAAATAGAAATGTATACTGTTTGCACCCAATTTAGCTAAGTCCCACCCTGTAGCTGATAGCCACCAAAATTCCCTTTTTAATTCTTCTGTACATTTATACTCATGGTTTTGTTCTGCATCTTATTAATTTGATTTGTGACTGTGTGGTTATGCGTACAAAGATCTATCTTTATTGCTAATGAGAAGAGAAAATGGAAAAATATAGTGTTGTGTGCCGATGGGTTATAGAGCTGACACCCACTCAGAGCCTCAGTATGAAACATTCCAGCATCGAGGCAATATCTTTTTCTAGTGTGTACAGTGCAAGGTCTCATTATAAACAAAACCGTGACCCTACATATGGCAGCCGCAGTCTGTATAGACTGTTCTTATGTTGTTTCTTTACACAAAATGTGATAATATGTGATAACTTGTGATCTTGTGCGGATACCATAGTAACAGTAAAAACACAGATAGATAGCTAGAGAGAAAGAGAGAGAGAACACAGTAAAAAGCTCAGCTGTGCACAGCCTGTTAGTGAAACTGTCCACCAGCCATGTAATCTGCGTGGGAAGCTTCATGCATTTAATCCCGTGTTTTGTCTAATACAACATGCCACTGACTCTGACTCTTAAGCTTAGGGGGATGAAGTAGGTGAATATAAGAGTAAGTAAACAACTGATAAACCGTTGTGTAATGCTCTCAGTGGTTATGCCTCAAATCACATCTCTGTGTCACCCCCTGAGAGCACTGTGGAGAGGGAAGCAAGTGGCACATTACTGTTTTTGCAAAAAGTACCCTTTTAATAAGCATTCAATGCATTGAAGCAATACACTTTTTACTTTACAAAGCAAAAAGGGAAAAGGTTTAAATCTTTTAAATACAAATAGGACATAATAACAACTCCAGCAAACCCATTTTCATGTTTTTAGGCTATTCACAAAGCCTTTCAAAACTGTAATAAGAGGCAGTTTTATGCTTTTTACAGTCAAAAAGCATTAGGAGGCTATATCAAATCAGCTGGAACCATTAATGGACATAATTATATATTTTTTAAATTATGAAAATAGAATCATCACACAGCCTGTGGCACAATTTGGAGAACTTTCTCATTGGAAAGTGTGGAGGATATTAATGCAGTATTTAAAGTTTGATGCCTTGGAATGTAACTAAGCGACAAGCTACTCCGAATGTAATGGGAAGTCTTAGAAAGGCTACTTTCTGTTGTCATGCTGTGATCTGAACAACAAAAGCAGTGAAAGAAAGAAACAGAAAATACGGAAGGAAATATCTCAAAGTAAGATCATGCGGTGTGAAGATTTAATTAGCATAGCATTCAATGTGCCAATATTGGCTTCCATATAGTACATTTACTTTAGGCTGTACAAATGAACTCATGCAGGAAACCCACAGTAGAGAAAGTAGTGTAGGGGGTTTCAGACCTGCTGTGGGTTCCAGGAATATTTTTAAAACGGCCTTACCATTTATGCTTGAGGGACTCCCACTGCCACCTCATTCATAAAGGTCTGTAGACTTCTAGAGCAGAACTTACCCAGAAGGCATGGTAAAATAAAATGTTAATTTCAAAGTGCAAGTGTATTCCTAACTGCTCCCCGCTAGTATTGCACAAAGTACCAAAAGTTCAATACTTTTTCAATACTACTATGTGCCAAACAATTCAATACTCAAACTTTCTGTACTTTCAAATCTTTATTTAAATAGGTTAGCACTATGTTGACATTGTATTATGCCTATAGACGTTTTGAATTGCGCATGCTAATTTGACTCGGATGGGCAGAGACGCGCAGTTTATTCCTTGTACAGCTTGAGCATCAAGGTTGCCATTGCAATTTAGCAAAAGTGCTAGTGAGTTTTAGCCTAATTTTTATGTAGCCTACTTTTAAATGGTGTTAAAACACAGAGACTTATTCCATAACCTAAAATTAAAGTTTAAGGCAACCCAGTGGGATTCATTGGCAAAATTTAATTGCCAATAAATTCCGTTTTCAGGTCCATTAGCATAGGTGAAGAGTGAAGAGTTTTATTCAGTAATTTATGTGAGCTTATGCTTCTAGAAACTGCTTTACCCTCCTCCCTTTGTACTGCAAGTGGCCACTCGTGTGACATCGGTGATATGTTTCAGCCCCTATCAGAGGAAGATCAGCTACTGCCAGAACAGCTACTGCCATTCGTACACTAGTGAGTAAGCTTTTTTACACAAGGAAAAGCTGATTTTGACTCTCAGAGGCATCCTTATCTCATTTTTCTTTTTCTCCACCAGGGACAAGTAGCTTCTTTCAGGCCCCATGGAGACTCACTATTTATGACAACCCACCATATGACCTCTATACATTGTTTTTTAAACCTCGGTTTATTCAGAAAACTCATGGAAATCCAAAACACCAGAGTCAAACTTTTTATCTTAATTAGTATCTTACTTTAGTCGAAATGCATCTTTCCTTTGGAGCTGGAAAACCAAAAACAAACTTAGTGGTTGAACCCTCTTGTGGAAGTCTTGTGACCTTACAAAAGTACATAAACACACTCAGTTCCACACCAAATACCCAAATGTTTACTTTGCTTTTTTGCTCTCTCTGAGCAGAGGTGTCACTGTGGGGGAAATATAGTGGAACTGACTACCCAGGGCCCCCAGATGAAGGGGGGCCTTCAAGGGGCCTGGACTAAAATCTTTGCATTTTAAGATATGGGAAGGAGGCTTAGAGAAACTGCATTTGGTCAGAGCCTAGAAATATGTGGAACATCCCTGTCTCTGAGACATCCTCTTAAAACTTTACCAATTATTTTGTCTTTTCCTCCATGTTTCTAGCAATTATTTTGGTTTTGGTTTGTTTGACTTAAAATCCAACACACAGTCCCAAATCTTTCTACATCATACTCTCATTTCTATGTCCAAAGTCTATTTATATTTCTCTTGTGGACATACACTAACGTTCAAAAGTTCAATGTTTTCAGTAATATAAACTCCATTTCGTTTCAGCTACATCTTAGGTTTCAAATCATCATGTGTCCAGAATGATGATTCCAAGATGACTATGAAAGTTTTATAGCATCAAGAGCGATGTTAATATAAAAATTAATATCCAGAATGCCTCTTTTTTTGGGAAAGCGGTGATTAAATCTTGAAGTGGATATTTTTATTTCTAATTTAAAAATGAATGTCTCATTTAGTTTGAAATGCCAAGCAGCAGTCATTCTTTGGTGAAGCTAGCTGGGATGAAGGTTATGAGGTAATTGCATCTAAGCAAAGCAAAATCATAAAATAAAAAGCAAATGTCTGTGCGGATTGTAAACTCATTGCAACACCACTGCTTTTTTTTGGAGGAACTGGCATGCAGTGCAGAATTGTGAAAGATAGGTAGTTAATATCAATCAGTGTATACTCAAACAGTGTTAGACCCCTGCTGGACCCAAGCTTCCAGTGTCTGTCATTTCCCCAGTGGGGGTCGGGGTGGGCTCGTGCAGGTGAACAGGACTCGAACCCACCAGGTCATTCTGTCTAGGACCCGTTGGCAAGTATGACAGGCTTGGGCTACAAATCCCAGCATGCAGAAGTGAGCTGACGGCAGTAAGGGGCTGCGATTGGCCGGTCGGTGTAAGAGAGATGTGGATGGGTGTGGAACGTTGGCACGTGAGGTCAGGGGTGGTCTCGAGGCTCAGAGAAGGATGGGACTGACTGAGGCTGCCATGTGAACACAGAGCTGTGCTAGGAGAGTTTGTTAGGATAGTTTGAGGTGCCATTCTGCCAGGTCCGGAAACGGGGGGAAAGTTTGGAGCCAAGCTGAGGAGACAGGACACCGTCCGGCCCGCTGGGTGACCCAAGTAAGGCGAGTTTGGCGTGGTCCTGGACGTCTGGTATGGGCTCGGCTGACTCTCCAGTCCCAAGGCGGAGAGTCGTTCCTGTTCGGGGCAGCACAGGGAGTGGGGACAGGTGCCGTGTGGAGGACTGGCAAGTGGATGAAGATGCTCCATTTCCACTTCCTGTCCCAGCACAGAGCCTCTTCCGCACCCACAGCTGGGAGCTGTGGCCATATTAAAGGGCATCCGAAGGGACCAGTCTGAAGGAGACGAGGTCAGGGTGGTGCTGCTGGGTTGCGTGGGGAGGCCAAAAGATGAGTATGGGGGGAGGGGGGAAGGGAAGTGGGGCACGGTCACGTGGGTATGCAGGAAGTGCATCATCTCATGCAGGCTTTTGGCCAGATTGGATACTTCCTGGTTCAAGCGGTTCATCTGGAACACAGGTGATAAAAATGTCATAAAATTGTAATACAGAAGCTGGAACTATATACACTGGATAATAACTGAGGCATGTGTATTAGTGATGGGCATGCAGACAAATTTTGCTAAACGCTTACCAGTATTAGACACTAAAAGAATAAATGGGGAATAGTTCCTGCTCTGTGGTCATGCAACTAAAAATTTAAAATCATTCTGAAAATAAACATGCAATTTAAAGGGTGAAGGGCATATTAAAGATTGGAATAAAAGTCTTTATATGAAAATGGTACAGATTTGCGGTGTCTACCATCTTTTAGCAACAGCTTCTTTGGCTTTAGGGTCCGCAGTTTACAGGTAGCCTATTTCTTTTGTATTTTCTTGTTTATTTTAAAGGAGCAGTTAGGGAAAAAGGCGCAGGGCTGAGCAGTTCTGCTTTTCAGCTGTAGCCAGAGCTAATTTCTGGGCCTAATTTTTTTAAAGCAGAAGCCTCAAACAAAGAAACTAGCAAGTTTTTTTTAATTTATTATACAATTATTACAGGTCTAGAAATGCTTTAAAAATGACAAACTGCACCTTTAAATAGGTGGTTCATTTTTAACTTTCTATTGTGCTTTTATTTACATTAAATAAATGTTTAATAAAATGAAAATATTTTCTGATGCAATTCTGACGCAATAACTGTCTAGTTGTACCCAACACTAATGTGTGTGTGTGTGTGTGTGTGTGTGTGTTTATTGGTTACCTCTGTGTTGAGCTGAGAGATGCTTTGTCTAACTTCTTCTGTCTCAAGTAAAAGGTTTGCATTCACCTGAAAGGGATCTACAAAGCACAAGCAGTTATGTAAAACCGTGCAATGCAAAATGAAAGTGAAATGAGGGCAAGTGCTAAGCGAGTGTGGCCCTTACCTTTGGTCCGTCGGTTAGAAGTGACCTCACTGTGCTCCACGTTGAAGTGAAACGCTGGTTCATTGTCCTCAATACCATCAACAACTCTGCAGGACATCAGCATAATCTCAAATAAACTCTTTTTCCAACATCCAGTACAAATATGATTTTTTCCCCCCTGAAGTCTACACCAAACAGGCCCATCTAAACAAATCGTTATAGCCCAGTTTATTGACCGCATTCTTAAATGCACGCTGGCATTTCAGCAAATGCCATTCATATGTTTCATAAAAAAATGCAATCAACTCAAAAGGAAAGTATTTAATTTAAGTATTTCATTTCACTTTTTTCACTGGCTCACGTGGCTACCAATTAATTAGTAATATTAATATATCTGGGTCTATTGTACATGCATATGCTATTTGTCGTTCAATCATGCACTACACACTAACGAGTGTATTCACTGCACGGTCAGTGTGTCTTTTAATTTAATCAGATGATTTAATTTAATTTAATTCTTGAGCGAAAGTTCAACATGTCCTGAAAAATGGAAATTCAATAGTGAAAACCACCAGCTGCATCAAAATGGGCTGAGATATATTTGTTCACTTCACCAGCAACAACAAGTGTTTAAAAAAAAGTGTATTGACAGAGCCATAGAATGTAGGATCCGTCTTTTTAAAATCTTTTATTCACTGACTTTTCTTGTTTGGTCCACCTGTATGTGAGCAGTGTTATTGTAGTTTGGATTATATATATATATATATTGGTTTTTACATTATTTTCATTCTAATTTCAGTTTAGTTTTAGTTTGTTTTTTAGTGTGGTATAAGTTTCTATTCATTTTTAGAGCTGTTTTAAGTTAAATATTTTAAGTTTTATACGTTTAAGTTCTATATAAGTGATTGAAGCATGCTCATATCCTAATAAATTAAGATGCCACCCTTTCACATACAAGGTCACTATTTTTACCTCTCTGACCATGACCATAACACGCCGTGTTGCCGCGACCATTTTACCTACAATCAATACGTGGGGCTTTGAATTTGGGTTAGAGAGTTAACATTTGGAAAGTTGGCACAGAGCATAATCTAGTAGACATGCCCGCCTCTAAAAATAAACAAACTAAAGCCCCCTTTCTTGATTTCTTTATTCACTGGACTTGTTTGACCGAGTTTCAATGTACATTTTCATGAACCTGATAAATTCTTGATAAGTCTGTGAATGACTGCTGTACAGGTTGCTGGGGGTTTTCCCCACCATTTTGGCACTGCATTGTGTGTAATATTATAAAGCAGGCATGTACTTTTTGTGTAAGAGACTTAAAATTCTAAATATTCCCACACCACACTTACGTTTTCTGTCTGCCATCAGTTTTCCCACTAAACTAGAACTGAAGTCATGCAAATGTTGCATGGAAAAATGAAAACCAGATTTTATTTGCATATGCTTATTTCAGTTAGTTTCTGATGTAAATATTTATAGTTTATGTTTAGCTAGAGTTTTTAATTTAATTTTACTATTTTATTTTTTGTAACTTTATTTTTAGGTTTCGTTAACTATAATAACCCTGATGAAGTTGAATTGCCCTGCCTTAGATTTTTGGGGGTTTTTTTGGGCATGATTTAGTAATTCAAAGGGGAAACTGTTGTTAGGACTGGGGCACAGGATCAACCATCGCATGATGTCCTGCTCAAGGGCCAGTCTGGGAGTGAAACTCACAACCTTCCAGTCATGAACTCTAGCAATTATTAAGAGCAATACTACTAATAATTAGGCCGTAAAAAAGTGCAGTGGTAGTTATTACCTGGGGCTCAGGTCTAGCGGACTGACGCAGTTGAGAGAGGGGATGAGCAGCTTGGCCGGGCGGTGAGCGGGACCCGTGTCAATCACAGGGGCACACAGCTTCTCCATGGCCAGCGTCTGAGGGCAGGGGCTCTGTCCACGGTAGCCCTGGGTTGGAGATCGGCAGAGGCGGAGCATGTTGAAGTGTCGTAGCTCCTCCCCCAGCATGGCGCTCAGAGCGGACTGGTTTGTGTTTCCTTCCATGCTAGAGAGCAAAGGCTGCCTTCCCACTTCCTGTCCTGGATCGTCCTCGTCCTCTGCCTCCACAATGAAGGGCAACTTCAAGTCAGAACGATCCTGAAAAGATCGAAAAAGAGAGGATGAGCAAGAGAAGCAATGAAAGATAATCTTTCGAGAATAAGAAAAAGTTCTCACACAATGACTCATTTCATCAGAGTAAATTAACCCTAGTTATAACGTTCAAAATCACTACTATGCTGTGAGATACAGAGACGAGAAGCCAGAAACTGACATTGAAGTAACTGAGTCATTTAAGTCAATTACTATTATTTCTTTCAGAACCCCTCTATTTTCAATGTACTTTGCGACAATAGGCTGTACAATAGGTCTGCTTTTCATACACTCTAACAATAAAGCACATTACAAACATAAAGGAGACCCTCTGAATTGCAGGCACCTCCCCTAACAACAGAATAGAATAGAACAGGTCTGCAATGTTTTCAGTTCTGCATGCCCCTTTTCAACTAAAATCAAATTAATTATACACACATTTTGCTACACATGAATTGAGATTGTATTGGTCTGCATGTCTAATAATTGTTTGGTAGCATTAGTTGCATACAGATTCTACTGAAGCTGACAGCTTTCCTATATAAGATATTAGTGCAAGCATCCTTAGTATGGAATCCTGGAAATTTACATAACCGGTATGACATTTTCAAGATAGGAAATGGAGGTGATATGTTTTAATGTGTGAGTTGCCTGTAGGTATTGTGTGCTGATTGTGTGCGTGTGTGCATATACAGTCAAGCCGGAAAGTCTGCACACCCCTTTCACCTTCTCCACGTTTCATTACATTACAGACTTATTCTA
>JAOUQW010000023.1:19269640-19282484 GCA_028565825.1 Olivaichthys viedmensis | reverse complement strand
TGATCCAACTAATCAGCTAATTAACAGACCTTTTCTGAGTCGATGTGAGTGTGTTAGAGCTGAGAAAACACAAAGATGTGCACAGCAGGGATATACCAAGAATATGTGCACAGCAGGGATCACGGTGCACTGCAAAAGTTATTATTTAAAAAAATACAATTGGTAATACATTTTTATTATTATATGCGCTATTGCTTATCTTATTACTATTCCATTGGAATACCGTAAAGCATATCACCCTTCCTATTGGTACAGTGGGAATACTTTTGATTTTGCCCCCATAACATTGTGGTATCATCACTGTCTTCATTCCTGTGCAGCTCTCTAGCACAGACCTCATCACCCCTCAGCGTTACACACACAAACACCATCATAAAACTCTGCAATTCTCACACTTTCAGCCCAACTATACTGGCTTTGTGCCCGGAAGACACATTCATGTCTGTGTTTGTGAGTCTATCTGTCTCAGTGCTTAGAAAAATCCCAATTCTAGGAGAACTTCTAAGCCACTCACACAACCCACACACATAACCACAAAATCAATTGTACAACAAACTGAGGTCATAGATGTTAGTGTCTTCTGAAAGTCTCCAGAGTTTTCCTTTGATCCTTTAAACCATCTTTATTAGCGGGTTGGTGGATGATATTTGAGTCTGACTCGCTGCCCTTGACTCTCCTGAACTCCCCAGGATGAGTAACTCAACCTTACATCCATTTCTCTTTCTGTCTGTGTCTTTCTCTTTTTCTCTGTCCCTCTCCATAGGTTCTTGGGTGTGAGCAAGATTAACGGTTTGTTTAAACATAAGTACAGTGGAAACATCCACTGGGACATTTGGTTCCCACGAGGAAACTATCTGCTGAGCCATCACACATGGAGACACACACACATGCTCACTCTCACTCATAGACACCCACAGTTTGTCCTTCCCTCGTGCCGTGTCCCTCATTCTTTTGGCATCACTCTTTTCCCCTTCAGTTTAATGACCCTTCACATCATGGATCAAGTCCCACGATGTAACACACACACACACACACACACACACATACACAAACACACACGGTGACAGAGAGCGCGGGAAAATGCTGCTGCTTCCAGCAGACATTCGGATGATTTGTCGGGACACATTCTCTATGTGTGTGTATCGATGTTTCAGATGCTATCACCACTAACTCGCATATTGATCGTTTCAGGATGAACTTTGTTATTTATAAAGGATTTAGTTTCATTTTTCACAGCTCAATCCATGCAACAGGATTTATTTAGTCCTATTGATTTAGGGTAAATCAAACGACTGAGAAATGCAGTAGGATTTACAAAGATTTGTTCCTGTTTCAGGCAACATGCCATGGCACTTATAGAATAAGGGCAAGAATTAAAGATACTGTTGTATACGTCGTCATGTCTACTTGTGGTAGAAAATTTACGACTAGAATGAAAGTGGAGCTCTTCTGAAGGAAAAAAGGTCATTCATCATCACTAATATATGCCAGGATATTTCTAATCCTATTACTTGAGTGAGTTTGGGCTTTAGTGTTTCCAGCGCCACAATAATTCTGTAGGGTCATTCTTCCTGAAGATGGAAAAACACAGAAAATTGTGGGTGGAAAGCAGTGTTAGGAAGCTTACTGAGGAAATGTAATCTGGTACTGATAACAAATTACATGACTGAAGATGTAATCAGTAATGTAATCTTTTTGATTAATTAAAAAGTGTAATCTAATCTGATGAACTTTTTGACTACTGCTGATCTAACTAGGTGATGTGATTGCAAATATTTCTGAGTAAACCAATGTTGTACAGTTTCAATAAAAGTACATAAAGAAAGAAGAACATATGCTACTTTGCTAACTCCTTTTACAACCAAAAAGAGACAAACATAAAGTGTTTCTTTAGATACATTGAAGGAACTAGACCAAAGAAACCATCACGTTAACATTAGATGAAATCCTTCAATATCAGGTTGCCACAAGGACACACCTATTATTTAGGCAACTTATAAAAACTAAATAATCACGTAGTTATCTCCTTTCGTTTCCCCCAGCTGCCCTAACCTCAGCTAATGCCGAGCTATTTAGCTAACAGCCCTATCACCATTTACTATGAACAGTTAGCTGAGATGACTACATCTACTGCAAGAAACTACACGCAACTGATATTATCTCAGTCATAGTGACAGCTATTGTTCATCTTATGGGCAAAAATGGCAAATTTACAGACAATGATTCATCAACGTCAAAATTGGAATCAAGTATTCTATAAAAACCGAACTGTAATACTGTATAATTACGAATATTTTTAAGTGTATCCAACTCTGATTACAACTACTTGATTTTGTGTTTAGATTATGTAATTAAGAGTACATGTGCATTACTACCCAACACTGGTGAGGAGATACATAATCATTATATAAATATGTAAAAAAATATAAAAAATAAAAAAGTGAGAAAGAAAGAGGAGAAGCCATCAAATGTTATCAGCAGATGGATATCTCACTAATTTCTATGTTCTTTCCTCGGAACACCTCATGATTGCCTGTTTTATATGTTACACAGAGGTAGTACACATTACTGTATGTCATTAAGAATGACTTCAAACCAAGTGAGGTTTCAAACAAGTCTCTAAAAGTTTGGCTGAGGTGGAAAAGTTGGTTTATCGATAAAGAGAAGATGTGATAAAGAGTGATAGAAAGGTTTCTTAGAATAAACAATTACAAAGTGTGTGTTTTAGTCTCTCTATAAGTGTGTCATCTTGTTGCTACTGCAGACATTTTGGAAATCCCCTTACAATTTGCAAAACATTTGCAACTTGACAAGACAGGCAATAAAGAGACCATACAAAAAGTCCAATGGAGGGAAAGCTCATGAAAGCCGTGTTTTGTTTTTTAAGTAACTACTGGGAAATCATTCTACTCTTAGTGCTTTTAAATTAAGATGGTGTTGGATGACAGAGTGCTGTTATACTTTAGTACTCAGAAATGGGAACTTCTGCAAGCTGCCAACAAATGGTGAAATATCATATAAGATGATGCTGAGTAACAGCTTGAAACAGACAAACTTGAAAAAGCATTCTCAACTCAATGATGCAGACATTATTAATGCAGACAAAAAATCTTTTCCACCTTTGCAACACCACAAGCTGTAATGATTGCTGCAGATTCTCTGTTGTCTATCTATGCTATGTCAACCTGCATTGTCTCATTTTATTACTCCCTTTTGTGAGATGCAGGTATTAAGTAATTAGGATAAGAAAGCACTTTCCTCAAAGAAGAAAATACTGCATTAGTGGAGAGGAAATCATGAGCAAGCCTTTTCTTTCCCTTGGCTTCGAGAACATCACCTAAACCACTAATGAGCTTCACTATAAAAAAAACAACTCGCTCTCTGTCTCTCTCAGTCGTTCCCTTTAATTGAGGGTTTGTCCTCAGTTTGCATAATGGACTATGAGGTGTTTGTTACATCTGACATATAAAAAGTCCTCTAGCCTCACCCAAGAGCCTATTAAAGCCCCAATCAGGAATGGTTTAAACAGCATCTTACGCCACCCTGGGCCCATCCTTATATTATTAACAGACACTATGGTACATAAAATAACTTCTTCATTTTGATAGGCACAGGCTTATAGCATTTAAAGGTCAGTGCTGTTGAGGTGACCAATGACATACCATCGAACAACTTACATACTTATTTTGAGGCGTTAAATGAATACAGTTCAATAATGATATTTGTAAAGCAAGCATGGTGAAAAGGCAATGGGGCATAAGCAGGTGCATTGGGATTATTTTCAGTGCTAAAAAACACATTTGATGGAGGAAAATCAAATGATCAAGTATGTTGTTTAGGGGAGATACCAAAGATATGTTCATAAAGCACTTAGGAACC
The DNA here is from genome assembly GCA_028565825.1 of Olivaichthys viedmensis. Taxonomy (NCBI): domain Eukaryota; kingdom Metazoa; phylum Chordata; class Actinopteri; order Siluriformes; family Diplomystidae; genus Olivaichthys; species Olivaichthys viedmensis. Next base: position 19,278,605 of record JAOUQW010000023.1, on the reverse strand, counting down.
TATTTAGTCGCTAGATAGAGCTAGCAAAGTTTCTTGTCCAGTATGCCTAGCTGGCTTCACTTGCTGTAGAGGTTAATAAGATTACCCATCACATTTGAATTTGTAGTTGTTGAAAGGAACATTTTTTGTTCAGTAAGTCAGTGCAATCTCTTTTCTTCTGCTGTGGTCTACTTCAATGTTTATTTTACTAAGTAAATTATATTTAGTTCCAACAAAAAATAAAAAAAGAACACATTAATTACTTTTTCAAGTACTATTTTCATTGTTAAGCCCTTCCCAGTTGTATGAGTTAGCCTTACCTGCACATTTTCCCGCAAGTCTGTTGCCTCCCGTAGTGGCTGCGTGGAAGCCCTGAAAAGTTCATCTACCACTTTGATTCCAGTGGTCTTGGTAGAAGTGTACTCCCTTGCCTTGCGCCCCTTCCTCACAGAAAGGCCCCTCTTGTGAGCCTTGCCCCCACCACGCCTGTTTGTAATGGCCACGTGAACAAATAATGTGGTATTAGGCAAGAACTCTCCTGTAAGTGACTGCAGTGGTACATGACGATACCCAGGCTGCAGGCACTCAAAGGGGATGGTGTACTGGCCAATAAACTCATCACCAATGTAGTCATCATCAAGAACCACAAAACGCAAGACTGCTAGCTCAGGGAGATTGATTTGAAACTCAAAGCTCTCATCAAAAATGGGATTGTCACCGTTCTGTGACACAGTCTTTGTGCGGTGCTCAGCACAATCTGCAGGGATCCCATGGATCTCTACATAGATGTACGGCTCAACCACGTCACCTTTTGCTGCTGAGCCCCGAGGTTTTGGCAGGTTTTGGCCACTAATCACCTTGATGTGGAGGAGCTGAGCGGACACACCAGGCAAAGAGTCACGAGCGTTGGCACTGAAGTACGAGACCTCCTCGCGCATTATGGCAGGACGCAACACGTAACCACAGTTTCCATTTTGCCTGAACCAACCCAAATTGAGGTCCATCATCAGACCTGGCGTCTGGTAATTCATGGCTACGATCTGACAACCACATTTCCAAAAATCCTGTGGGTTCATATTGCTGGCATCAATGCGCATGGGAGTTGGGTATACCCGCGACAAGAATCGTTTGTTATAGCTGACAAAGTCCTCAGGGTATTCATTAGCAAAGCGATTAGCGTCCACCTCGTTGAAAGAGCATATCTCCCAGTGCTTCTGCTCTCTCTTGGAGGCCTCAAAGTCTCTGAATTGGACAGATTTGCAAACGGTGACAAGATCGGACAGTTCCTTACATAGTCGGAGCCTCTTGCAACCAAAGCCGTTGAGATGGTCCTTCTCCTCTGCTCCAGCCATGCGCCGTGACATCTCAAGTCCTTCCTCCTCATCAGTTACCTCCCCTTCAGAATCTTGGGTGTCAGGTGGGAGGCACTTCCCTTTCAGAAGGATCTTGCCCTTCAGTTTCTCAGGCGAGGGCAGGTAGTTTTCCTCGGGACTGGGAGGCTCTGTGTGGAGTTTGTCCCCCAGGATCTTCTTTATGTGCTGGGCCATGACCCTCTGCTGTGGGACACTGCAGTGTGTCACCAGGCACAGGATCAGAGGATACTCTGAACTCTCAAAAGCATACTGGTTAATGACATCCAGGACTTTTGAGAAGGCCAGCTGAGAGGCCACAGAACTGCCTACGTAGACTACAGGCTCACAGTCCGAGCCATCCCACACCACTACCTCTATGCTGCGGCAGCCCATGCGCAAAGCACGGACATAGCTGCTGATGTCCGAGGAACCCCAGTAATGGTCCTCCAGCAAAGAGGCATTGTGTGAGGAGTTGATGTAGTAGTGAGACAGGGGTTGCGTCATGTCCTGACAAACACTTTTGTGCTGTGGGTCGAAAATGTGGCACTCAGATGAGAGGAGGTAATGCGTGAAACCATCAATGGACAGGTAACCGCGATCGCGACCTTCTGCTGATGGCTCATATTTTCTTACAATTTCACGACACATCTCCTCCGTCACGCCCTCTACTCCCTGCTCAACTTCCACAAACAACATTAAGTCCTTAGAATCCAGGTACTCCTTGTTGCTAGAGAACTGCACAAGCAGGAAAAATATCTCAGGTCTTGTGCACAATTCACAGTATGCCTCAACAAACAAGTCTAAGTCAATGCCCTCACCATAGCGATCTTTGGCCTTCTGGAGTTCTTTAAACTTCAGCTCAATCCGCGACTCCCTCATGCCCGGATTAAGCCCCTTGATAATCTGTGTGGCACGGAACAGGTCAATGTGCCCCTGCCTCTCGACATCAGCCAACTCAAACACTGAGCCAATCCAGGATGTTCTTACACTCGACTGGGTGGGTTCAACCACGCCAACCATGTGCCGGCCATACGAGACCAGATAGCGCAGTCCCATCACCCAGGTGCTGACCACATCTGCTGTGCTTGCCACTAAATCCAGAGACTCATAGTTATCTCCGTAAATGATTGAGAAAGCGCACTCATCTGGAAACTGATCAGAGAGACCGTTGCTGCGTAGGACTGGGGTCTTCTTCCCTAAACGAACCTCTTTAATACTCTTGATCTCCAGCTTAGCCTTTTCCGAATCCTTTTTTGAGGGCTCCCAGCGGAGCCAGCGCAAGTCTGGGTCTAGTAGGAAGTATCGGTTGTACATGCGTGAGTTGGAACGGACCTTCTTCATCTCACATCCCTCCAACATGAAGGCCATGCAGGCAGCCGTGCTGTTCATCTTGCGATCGCATGGCATGGAGCTGAATGAGACCGTCTTTTTCCTCACCTGCCTCTGCTTGGAGTTGTTCTGTAGAGAGAGCAAAACAAAGGTGGTCAGTATGTCTGACATTTAAAATGTACTCATAATAAAACAAGACAAAATAGTTATTATATTACAGACTGTATGAAAATAATATACGTTAGATTTAGCAATTTATATTGCCTACCCATGCATGGAAGAGACAAAATATATAAATACTAGACATTAAAGGGGTAATATTTAAGAGGGACCGCATTTCATTACTACAGCAATATCTTACTCTATGCGTCCGGTGTGAATTAAGGGTACGAGAACATGTTACAAAACACTTATTATTGCCAATAATATTATAACCACACATTTCAAACCAGCATTGAGGTGGATAAACAGGGGCTAATGTTAAATTACTCAATTGAAACCTGCCTCAATTGGGTCTATGAGTTATAACAAATATTTTCTTTAATATTTTCAAACCACATAGAAACTAAAGCCACTAAAAAGACTAAAGAGTAATAATAATAATTAAATAAAACATTTGACATTTAAGAAATAAATGCTAGAAGAAAGCAAATGATTCACTTTGTTGTTTGAAATAATCCAAAATGCATAGAGATTGCTGAGATAACCCTGAATGTTACAGATTTAGTCTCAACAAGAAAAATGTTAGATTTACATTAGATACATTCCAGATATTTATCCTTGTTAAGAAGTTGTTTTGTTTTTTTACATAGTGCGCAATCTGATTGTTCTGCAATGTCCAAGGTGTTTATTCAACCCTGTGCCCAACTTTATTTCTTGTGTCCAAATACCCAGTAATAATTAAAATATCCCTGTAGATCAGTGTGGCAGTGGGGGCGTGGTCGAGTGCCAGCTGTAAACAGAGCGAGGAAAAACAAGTGAGTGGTTTCCCCTGTGGGTAATTTCCGGCTGCCTACTTATATGCCTGTTCTTCCCTCAGTAGGCACCCGGGAAGCCAGAGAGACGGAGTTGAAGGAGCGAACTAATGAATGCAAGAGAACACGAAGCGGAAGCTGTGGCCCTAGATTTATTTTCTGTTAATTTTGATTTGCGCCACACTGAAAAGCGCACTTTTTGATTGAAAATAAAGCAGCTTCAATTTATTCAAGCCTGTCTCCATCGTCTTCTTTTCCCACCCGACACGCCAGGGTCATCACAATCAACAATTACCCCAGACTAAATCACATTTTTAAAAGATTAGCCAAGCAATCATGAAGACATGGTGTTCAAGTGATAGCAAGCCTGAAAAAGCAGGAGGGAGAATAAGAAAGCAAAGGATGTTTATATGCCAGTGGTGTCAAACTAGGAGAGGGGTGGTCAGGAGCGACCAGTTAGCAGAACATGTCAACAAACGTTGTAAGTCACGACCAACAAATGTATTCGCTCACACACAAACACAGACACATACACAAACACACACACTGAAATTATGTAAATAGCCTAGCTGTATCTGTGAGATAGGCATAGCATATTTTTGTCATCTCAGCATCAGGACAGGGAGAGGAGATGTTTTCACTGCAGATGGAGGGTGATATGTTGTGGATGAAGTGTCTGTCAGGATTCTCTTGCACTAACTCTGTTGCCTCTCGCTCCTTTTAAGTTTTGTGCTTTCCCACCAAATTTAAACTGATGTTAAATGTCATCAATGTCATTCCTTTTTCTTAAAGTCATTTAGTGGTGCGATAGTGTAACATCAATATAGGCCTAGCCTAAACCATTATTTATGCGTGTTGTCATGGTTACATATGCTGCATATATATTCAAATGGGGTCGTGATATGAACGGCCGATTCTCCGAACTTGGAACTCGAAATTTTCTGGCTCCCAAATTCATGAGTTGTGACCCAATGTTGATTTTTCTCAATGTGCCGGAGCCTAGAGAAATTCGGTTTTCGGTTGATGCCTAGTGTAATTACACTGTAATTTTAGACTTTTTATGGTAATTGACCAACACATCTGAGGAAAATGTTAAGAATCCAGACAGTTTTGTCGTTTTCACTGTCATTTTGCCTTTGCCTTCAATCAGTAGCTAGTTTATGCTCGGCGTCCATATTTCCCAGTTAAGAGGTTTGTATACACTTTGCTCCCTTCTTAAATGCAAACTCAATACTTTTTTTTTTTGTGTGTGCAAATTTACTAGTCCCCCACCTCCACACGCTACCATTATCTGATTGTTGCTCTGGTCACTCCCACGCACTGTAATTCCTTTTTGCGTAATTAAAAATAATAGCTTAATTACAGCATTAACATTCTTTTTTTGAAGACAAATGGAAATAAAATGACCAAATGTATTGAACCATTTGAACTGTAAGCGTATGATGTGTTCACCTTTTCATATCAAAAGCCCAAATTCACGGGTTCCATTTGAACACAAAGACAGTATCAGGTACATTAATTAAGAGCCGTGATAAAAATTTTGATTGGATCTACTTTAGAGGTGTCCTGATCTAACCAATTATTGTGCACCTGCCAGCCAATGAGAAATTTGTATTTTATGTGGACGTTGTAATGTAATTTATTGAGATATTAATATCATAGCAACATATTGCTCAGCCCTATTCTCAGCTTGATAAAACAGCCTGAGTTCTAAATGTGAGCTCCTTTAGTCCCAAGGACTTCCCAAGAAGATGCAAACGACATTTGCATGCACACACACACACACACACACACCGTTCACGAGTGCCAATATGAGTACGGACCTCAGCCATATAAGGCCATCTCCAGATCTGCCTTTATTTGAACAGATTGTTTAGGCTTACCCGCACATTCATATGTTCACGCTTTGTGAGTGTGTGTGTTTCCATAAATAAAAAAGTTTTTACTGCAATAAAATGTCTGAGAAGTATTTAAAAAGAGGAAATGACTGACCATTTAGGTCAAACATCAAACATAACGAGACTCATACACTGCGGAGACAGGAACAATAAAGAGAAATCGAATGCATGCCAGAAACACCATTTTCTTTAAACAGAGGCCGAAAGAGAGGCTCCATGACTTCAGGCAGATATTAGAAGAGAGGAGAGGACAGTCCTGCGGCTCTGCATATGGAAAGCACATCCGCTCAGGCCTGCTTTCATCCTCCATGCTGAGATCTGACAACTCCTAAGTTCTGCTGACAGCGTCAATGTGCGTTTGAGTCTGTGTTCATGACTGTGATGCGAAGTGAAGGGAGAGAAAAAAAAATTCTGTCTGTACTGACTCTTGCCTTGTAGACGATTAAAGGAAATGTGTGTCACACACACACACACAGACGTACAAATGTGCAAACAGACTGAGAGATAGAAGTCTGTACAGCACAGCCTATGACACAAGCTATTTACATCTCTGAGGTGTGTGAATGTTAGGGCACAAATACAAATTCAAACACACTCGAACACAGATCTTTAGAAAAGAGTGGTAAATTCTAAATTGCTGTCTTTGTGTTGTGTATGCATTGTGTTTTTGTGTTCAATGAAAGCTGCCTAATTTTTTTTACTTGCGATGTAAACATCTTCAGTGAAGAACACAATATGTAATAAGCAATATGCAGTCTCTCTCTCTCTCTCTCTCTCTCGTTCTATGTCTCTGTCTCTCTCGGGTGAACCCAAACTCCTGCTCCTTAATTTGAAAGCATAATGAAAATCTCAATATCAAAAAGAATCTTCTGCTTTTTTTAGGTTCATGGGTGGGTTTTTGATATTCACCGCCAATGCTGAATATTCCCCTAAGTGTATTGTGTGTGTGTGTGTTTCATGCATTTTGCTCTCTGATTTGGCGCTTTTGATGAAAAGCTTTGAGGTGTAAACACCTGATAATGAATCTGATTGATATTATAGCTAATAAATCTCTTTGTTTATCTGCTTCACTCTCTCACACTCTCCATCTTTCCTTCTATCTCCCTCCCTCTCTTTTTTCTTCAGGTTAAAGAGCTTCATCTGGCCTGTGTATGTGTCACAACCTCAAGGGCAAGAGAACAGAGAGAAGACAGATGAAGGTAGGAACGCTCTTTGCCATTGAAGACACACACACAAACACACACAGTATATCAGTTGGTGCACACAAACCCGACCCTGTATACACACACATACACATTATACAAAACTGTGCAAAGGATCTGTGGGCGCTTTTCCCCTGCACATTCAAAAACAAGAACCCAAACAGGAACGAAACTTGGGGTTCTAGTTCTAGTTCATTCCCCAACAGCTTGATAGATGACTAGAGCAATCGTAGTGATGACAGTAAAAGCGGCTAAAACCCTTATAACAGCCCACAACGGCGTCATTGTTAAGTCCAACATCGCAGAAGTGTTTGGTGTTCCTTTACCTCATCAGCCATTTGGTTAACCAACTTATAACAGCTACGACTAAATTACTGAAGAAAAGACTCGTTGAAAAAGGGTTTTTAAATGTCATCAACAATAATGGCAAATAAATAAAAAGGCACCATTATTATTGATAAATAAAATGCCACTGTAAGAACCTTATCAATGCACTCAAACCTCTGTAAAGTCGGCACTTCGAAAAAATGTAATCAGAAAATTAAAGTCTTTCTGTCAGGTCGTGCTGTGTTGGTGCCTAAAAATAATTATTTGTGCTTGAATGCCTTTTAAATAATTACACTTAAATGTCAGCGCAGATTAAGAAATAAAAAAGCACAATGTTATTTTTGACAGCACAAACAGCACAAACTAACCAAACTATTGTGTGTGTGTTATTTTTCGTTGTTTGTCTGTGTGTATGCTTTCTGCCACAAACTGTGCTGGTAGCGCCGCCCCATACACTTAGCCATGCCCCATAGACTTCCTGTTTATACCAATCCTGAGCAGGTAACATAAACCATACAACTTAAATCTATGATACTGTACTGGTGGCCAATGGTAAAAAAGTTCAATTTTTTTTTCAGTAGAAAAGATAGAAAAAAACGTTTGTGAACATCAAGTGTGGCGCATCCGGCTTATTTTCTGCTCATATTTGTTCGATTGATTATGATATGCTTCCAGTCTTGTCCTGTCCCTTCTCCAAAGAGACCAATTAGGATTGTGCTGGTAAAGCGCCTTGATGCTCCTACAAGCTCAATCCCGTTATATCCTATATGTGTGTGTGCGTGTGTGTGTGTGTGTTAGAGCCTCAGTGTAAGGCTGCGTATTCCGGTGTGATTCCTCTTTAAGTCGGCCGCCCTACAACACTGCAGTCAAGGTTACTCTAATGTGGAAGACGATGGACTGGTATCCAGGGAACAGTGTATAACTTGTCCATCCCATAATATACCTGCTTTAGCGGCCTCACACCTCACAGCCTCCTACCCCTCTCCCTCCTTCACACTGATTCCTACTGCATGCTGCATTAATACGCCTGAGATACCCTTCTGTTCTTTCCAAAAGAGGCAATTTTTTATCTTGTCAATGCGTAATAAAAAATTTTGTCTCTGAAGAACTGACTGGCAGCTTGAAGCCTGACAACAAGAGGGGGATTGTTATAACACTGGATTCATTACTTCTTTGTTACTAGTTCAATACTTTGCCTTAACCTGATACTTAAAGCCGTTTTCATGATACATAATATGTATCACGATATTTAGTGCTATGAGTCCAACGATTTCTTTATTTACAATTATTACAAGAATAAATCATTTAAGCAGGAACAGAAGGATGAATTAAACAATTACTGAAAAGAAAATAGATTTTAAGATCCAATCAAGATATTGATACTGTGAAGTATCCACGATACTCTGAAAAATCCTCATATCGCCCATCCCTACCTACAACTATAACTAGCTACAACTGCAATGTTTTGGATGTAAATTCCTTTCGGATGTTTTAGGCTTCATGTCTCTTCTGTTCAGATCAGATAAACAGGCAGCTCATACAGCAAACTTTTGGTCCAAACTAATTTGACAATAGCTATTTGTTGCTATTGTGAAATCTTTTATTAAAAATGACCTTTGCTGTGATAGATGTATAAAAGTTAATATGTAGTACTTGAAAAGCCAACTGCTGAGATTTTGGTGCCTGAATTCAATAGAGCTGAAGTAGATTTAAGTGTGAGCTGTGAAAGCTATGAAAGAAAACCCCGCTATCTGCACACTAAATCAGCTTTTCTGAGAGCACTTGAATACTGAAGCAGAAACACCCACAGATCTTTCCATCTGTGTATGTGTGTGTGTGTGTGTGTGTGTGTGTGTATACGTCACACAGCTCATGTATTGATGTCGTCATGGCTCCAAGGTTGT
>JAOUQW010000023.1:19237120-19255938 GCA_028565825.1 Olivaichthys viedmensis | reverse complement strand
GCTCAGCGGTGGCTGACAGATGGGCTACTGTCAGTATTTCGAGACTTTGGATGACAATATATAATTCCGAGATCTGGATTTTTATTTCTACAAAGTGCATCTATATGGTAAATGCACCTAATAAACGGGCGAGAGAGAGAGAGAGAGAGAGAGAAAGAGAGTTGAATACGTCTGGGCGTTTATTCTCTTACTGTAAGTCACATGTTCATTTCTAATAACATCCTGTGTGTAACTGTAGATGTGTTCTCGTGGCTCAGATACAACAGCAACAATGGATCACTTCTGATTATAATATTACTGAAACGCAGAATATCATTGATTTTTAACAAGCATTATTTACTACCAAGTTTACTTTTTCAACATGCAAATTCACTGTTCTTCTTTTCTCATTCTCTCTATTACCATTACCGTCTTATTTGTGGTTCAATACGGTATTTGTAACTTAGATAGTTGCTGTTTACTTGATATCTAAAAAGAACCAGCCAACTGCAAAATGGGTTGTAGGAATACTTCGTTTTGCTGGTAGCAGGACTTGAGTGAGAAACAAATGCAAGAATTTTGAAAACTGTGTTTTCAAGCAATTGAAATAAGATTTACAGTTTAGTCCACATCGAGCACTGTTGTGCTGACTGTTTGAAATGTTTTAAAAGTGAGCTCCGAAATGCTTGTTAGCAAAAAATTAAAAATATATATGGAATTTTTTACTTAGTATCCACTGTGGTCTTCATTTTTTAATGACAAGACATTTTCATAATTAAAAGTTAACTGCTCTATTGGTATTATGCTTTTTGCAGGTGTTTTTAGCTTGCAAAAATTATAATGTCAAATACATCAAAGAGAAAGAGTGTTAGAGAGGATTAGAGGGAAAGAGTGTGATTTCCTGTAACTGACATAAGCCTGTCATATGGTTATAGTGAAATGAGGAATCGAAAGCAAACCAAGTTCAAAGCATCTTGCTGAACTAGGCATTTAGGCAGTGTGTGTGTGTGTGTGTGTGTGTGTGTGTGTGTGTGTGCGCGTGTGCATGGGCATGCATTTATCTCCTTATAGGGACCAAATGTCCACATGATGATAGGAATACGTGACAATTTAGAGATTATGAAAAAAAAAAATATATTATTAAATATATTACTTTTTTTTTTACCACAAAATGTAGAAAAAAATTCATTTTGGATACTGAGGTTAAAGTTATAATTAGGTGCAAGTGATCCAAACGTGTGTGTGTGGTTGGGGGTACCCGTAAAGACAGATCTACTGTAACTTTGAGTGAGGTATACTAGACATGCAAGGTCTTTCGGGAAATATATAGTAATATAACCAAGTATTGTTAATAGACTTGAACTAAACAAGAACATTAATGGAAGGCTGTTGATTTAAAACCCATTGCTTCATTCTTGGTTTCAGTGACCTCTACTGGTGTATAATCAAATTGAAGCAGGCTGGGGGTTTTTTTAGTTTAAAAAAAAAAACATCAGCCAATATGGATGGATTTTGGCCCAGTCATACACATGAGGGCATGTCGTGCTTTTTCAAGGATACTTGAGTCATTTTAGTTGTATTACTTTCAGCCTCTAGTCCACTACATAAGCAGTAGGGTAGGAGAGTATGGTACCATGCATTTTATATTACAGTTTGTGACCAATAGGGAGCCAGCAACATTGTAATTTTAAACAAATTATATATAATAATGTAACGATTAGGATACATGTGGTATGTGTAAAAAAAAAAAAGAGAGAGATCTGATGCCCTTTACACAGCTACCTTTTGTTTAATTAATGGCAAAATAAATAACTACATACTTGAAGACACCGAAATACAACCTTCAGTAAACAAATTTACTTTAAAGGTGCAGTATGTAATGTTTAAAAGTGTTTGTAGACCTGTAAAAATTAGATAATGTCAAAGATACCTGTGATTCCCAATATTGCGCCATGCAATGGTTCTGGCTAGGTTCTTGGTTCTGTAAAAAAATTTCTGACCCAGAAATTAGCTCTCCGCCCCCAGCCATAACAAAGTGTGCACCATTTCCTTAAAAGACACATGTAGTTTCAACACAGGGGGTGGAGTCGGCTGGGGGAAGGGATTAGGCTTGTCAGTGTTTTCATTGCAATTCATTTCACAAAGAGCAGAGGGCTCTAAAAATTACAAACTGCTCCTTTAACTTTTGTTACAGTCCAAAGTGCACTTTCCTACTTCTAGTCAAGTATTTTGGATGGTCACTTAGCCTCACTTTACTGAAGTAGGCTTGCTCTCCATTAACGTAGCTCTTTTATTTTATGAAATGGGTTTCGGCTTAACATTCAGTCACTAAAGTAATCCACCGGTGTTCACTGTTCAGCAAACACATTTAGATTTGAGTGATGTGGCTCTAAATTCAGCTTTAAAGACAAGGTGAGCGAAATGGCATACTTGGGGTGTGGGGGTGACTCTGCTTTTATTGATCGGGATTTGATTGGCCTGTCAATCATGGGACAAAGTCGCTGCACTTTAGTGAAAGATTTTAATTAGTACAGATCTGATCAAGGACACGAGCTAACAAGGTAAAAAAAAAGGTCAGTTTTGATTTCACCTTGTCTTTAATGATATCATGGAATGAATTATGCATAAACAGACTCGGCTTGCTGACTTGTATGAGTGAACAACATTTGGTGTGGTTCTGGATAGTCCAGATCAAAGGCCTGGACATGGAGAAGGATTTGGGTCAATACTGTTTCAGTTAAATCCATTTGTTAAATGACTGGCAGGGATTTAGTTGTAGTGGTGGGTCAGTAGTTCATTTATTGAGCTTATCTGAAAGGTCTCAGATGAAGTACCATATATTGGTGAAGATGGAGTGACTTAGGTTTATTGTAGTAAATCTATAGACGACTGGACTCGTGCTGTAATCTTGACGTTCCTTCATTTATCTGAGGGGCTTCAACAGTACTGTGCTTTACTCTATATGTCTCTTTAAATCTTGCACATACATATTCCTGCATATGTGCAAATATTCCTCTATTCCATTATTCCACCTCCTCATCATACCTCTATAATATTTATTCTATTTATTTTAAGATAGTTTATTCTCTTATCTATGTATTGCACGTCTCTGTATACTTGTGAATAGTCCAGTGTTCTCTGCTTAACTGTTAGTATGCTAACAGTTTCACCAAGCCAAATTTCTTATTGGTTCTGATTCTGACGCCATTTAGACGCCGAGACACTTTACTGCATATAATACACTTTTAGAAAGCAGCGTTTAGAAAACTCGAGGTGTTTTTGATGCTTAATGGTTCGAGCGTTCTACTTCGAACCTTTTCTGTTCAGGAAATCCTCTTTTCTAGGGTTCTACATAGAACCTTCAAGGGTTTCTCCAGAGGAACAAACTAAAGAACCTTTTTGGAATCTTTTTTTTTTTCTCTCCAAGAGTCTACATAGTTCTGCAGATGACCAAATAAAAAAAGAGCATGATTAATTTAGTAACTTCACAAAGTTACTAACCTGTGGTTCGTTCATAGACAAGGCTAGAGAACGACTGCTGTGGCACTCAGCTGAAAAATATGTGGATCCATGAGCAGATTTGCACCGTGAATTGAATTCCTGTGTTCAAGTGGCTGAAATGACATGGACCTGAATCCAGGCTGCTGTCACAAAAATGTCCTGAGCTTACAGATCTGATAAAGGTAAGGTATTGAAAAAAGAGAGGATATGTGAGGGAGAAAGAGAGAGAATTGTCCACCAGTTTAAACTCAATAGTCAGTGTTTATGTATCTGGACTAATAACGATGTCGTAGTCGATTAGCAGGACGAGCACCTGCCCTTTTTGAAAATGATATTCAATCGGCACAATTCTTTCAGAAATACTGATGAGCGCATAAATCATCTGATTCATTAGATGAAAAAAATAGGATCGTATGCACTTTAATCGCATGTCATCCATATTTATCCAGGTTCATATGCAATGAGTATTGTCATAGTTCCTAGTCGTGCTTACACGCGTTGTTCAGCAGAGAGCAGAACCAAGCTGCCATGGAGCGACGACTCGCAGCACAAAGGAAAATACCTCTAATTTGGAAGGTGCCTTAGAGGATTACTGCTAATACCGGTTCTCTTTCCTATCTTTATTAAAATGTCAGACAGAATTAAGCCCTCTACAACAAATTGAGTTAGATTCACCTGGACTCCCTGCTGAAAAATCCAGCTTGGTCTGTCTGACCAGCTACCAGCTGCCAAAACACAGATTTTTCAGCAGGGCTGGGTGGTTGTCGGCGCGAGTGATACACTCATGCACTGCTCGTTGCTGCTGGATGAGTCGCGTTGTTCAGACCTAAAGCAGATATCATGTATCATAAACGATTTCTTGTGTGCTGCAGATAGCATAATCAAGTAATTACGTTTTAAACAGCTCTGACTCCGAGTTATCTCATTATTAGTGTTAGTTGTGTCGTTATCAGTGTTTATACAGTCAAGCTTGCTCAGGAATGAGAATATGTCGTACCTCAGGCATAAAGAGAGCGATTTGTGATAACGTTTGGCATGGGTTATCACATATCATTGATAATTCACGATACTTGAAGACATTTTTCACTGTGTATAAAATGCATCATATTTTGTTTTTCTGAGGTTTGCTAATAAATTGGCACCAGCAAAACAGCAGTACAGTATTGCCACATTTAAAATGCTATGAATACAATTCTATTTTAAATTCAGTGTTTATAAAAAGTAAACTATTTAAGAAGGAACAGGAGGAGAAAGTCAAACAGTTGGTAGAAACCCCCCCCCCCAATATTGGCATAAGTAAGGAATAAGGCACGACAGGGCGTGCAGTTATAGGAACAACGGGGTGGTGTAATGAGCTGTTAACACCCTGAGGTTGATTATTTTCCAATCACAGCACGTCCCAAAGTGTTTTATTCCATTTATACCACTGCAATTTGCCAACGATTGCACATTTTTATTTATTTTAAAAAAAGAAAAAAAAGACACGTTGTACTTTTTATCCGTTTATAGTTACATTTACTGTTGTGGAAGTTAATCCTGTTCTCACCTACGTTCTAACAGCTATAAACAGTCACTCCCTCACCAGCCTCTCACTTTTCTCTCTCTTTTGAAGTTAATAAGACAAAAAAAAATGCAGCTTTTCATGTTACTGATAAACCACAAAACACAAACTCGTCCGTCCTGAAGACTTTCCCACTGAGGAAAATTTAAAGGAGCAGCTGTACCTCTGACTGTTACAAAGCGCTGACCCCGGAGTCTCCTTCCGTTAATGTTCAATAAACCTTCTCCTTACAGAAAGCTTCACCACAGCGATGATTACACGCTTTTCTTTGTAAAATAACACTTTTTATTGTTTTACATTATTGATGTGTTAAGTCCCTGTGAATTAGTAGTTGCTATAGAAACCAAACATATTAGAACGTGCAGATTAATATGTACTTGAGATTTGCTTTGCAGCCAGCACTACTGTCATAGCCGTGCGGTTATAGAAAATCAACACCTTCTGCCCAATCAGAATGGAGAACTCAACAGCGCTGTGGTATAATGGGATAATATTCAATCAGTGGCTTGTTGTTTAGTTTTAATTTGATAGCGTGATGCCACTGCTTGTGGAAGGCTCTCTAGATTTTTTTCAATGAAACCTGTTGGTCAGTGTTTCTGACGAAATCTACATATGCTGTAATTTACTACTACTATTAACTCCATGCCTGCATGTGCTTCACCTCATGGCTTGGCATCAAAGGTTAACACTTAAAACAACACCTCGTAGCTTAAAAGTCCTCAATGCCTAAAACAGGTTCACCTGATTATTTTGAGCTTTCAGTCACCAGGTGTTTTATATGATTGCCTTATGTACTGTAAAAACCAGCCATGTTACTTTTTTAATAACATGTTAATGTGCAGTTTTTTCCCAAACCGAACTGACAACTAAATAACATGGGCTTGAACTGGTGGTACAGTTTAAATTATTTATAAAACTTTATTTTCAATTCAATTGTTCTTCTTTTAAAACACATATCCGAGCACTACAACCGAACCAAAAACATGGGCGCACTCACAAGACATGGGTTAAACATAAACACACATTCACACGCACACACATACAGAGACACACCCACACCCGCACAAATATCCATTGCCATCTAGAGTGTGAAAGACTGACGCCAGAGTGACGAGACCGACCAGAGTCTGACAAAAACAATAAAAAAAAGAAGCCAAAGGAGCAAAAATCACATGACTTGCCATGTACATCAACTATCCTCACTTCCAGAGGAATAAAAAAAAAAAAAAAAACAGAAACTGTTCAAAAAGTACACTGAGAGGAATCAAACTGTGTGAATTAGTAACGTTTGCGGGAAACACATGAAGCACAGTGGCTACGTGTCGACGCCGACATGCGTGTGTACTGTATGGCTTTTTCATTCATGCAGCAGCTCGGCTGAGCAGCAAAAGCGTGTTGGTAGGAGAATCTCTCTGATGCTAAGCTCAGATCAGTTTTTGCTCTTTTCTTCAGGTAAAGGTGCAGTTTGTTATTTTTTTTTAAAGTGTTTCTAGACCTTAAGAAAGCATATAATTTTAAAGACAAATTGCCATGCAATTGACCTGGTGAGTTTCTTCCTTTCAGGCTTTTGTTTACATTTTTCTGGCCTGGAAATGAGCTCTGCCTACAGACGAAACACAGATGCTCAGCTCTGCCCCTTTTTCCTGAACAGAAGCTCACAAGGCAAATGTAGTTTCAACAGCGTGGATGGAGTTTTTTGGGGGACGGTAAAAAGCTTGTCATTGTTTTCATTGCAGTTGCAATTCACCTTGCAGACAGCAGAAGGCTCTAAAAATTACAAACTGCAAACTTTAAAGGCTGCGGTCTGGTTTTGCTCGGCACCAAGAGGCTTCTACTACCAAGGCCTGACGTGTTCAGGTAGCATTCACAGTACACAGACCATAGCGAGAGGAGCATAGAGCGTCCACAGTAATAAAATAGAATTATGTTAAAGAAAAATAAATTCATATATATCTATATATATTGAATATAGATAGATCTTCTTTTCTGTCTGTTACTTCCATTAGCTTGAACGATACATCCACTGCATTTTCTTGTCCTGAGTGTGTATGCGTGTGTGAGAATTAGGGGCGTAAGGGAGGGCGAGTTCACATTTTGCACTTAGAAATAGGTTGGTAACTGGACACAGGATTGGAGCAGCATACGTCACTATGACAACAGGTGCTGTGGTTTTCGCACATGCTCAGTGCGGAAGCACGAGGCCGTGAGCGTGCGTTCACCTGCTGCTATGGGTAAAGGCAGAGCCAACGTAGTGTAGCATCAGCCGAAAGAGAGAGAAGGAGGGTCCAGAATGCCTTAGAACTCCATCACCTTACCCTTATTCAGCTGGAGAAACAAGCGAGAGGGAGAGAGACGGCACTGTTTGTGTGTTTTTCTCAGAGTCCTCAAATACCCGAGTTCTCAGATACTTCTTGCTTGTATGTATGTGTGTATGAAATGAAAGATGCTTGCGTGTGTGTGTGTGTCATTTATATATTCAGGCATTGAGAAGGCCTGTCCAGTTTGCTCAGGGACGTTTGTACACACATCGACTATAAATGGCTCCACCGCAACTGAAATACGCTTTAGTGTATAGAATATACATTACAACAGTGATCTCACGTTGCCACGGTAACTCATTGTGATCTTGTTTGTTTGTTTTTTCCCCCCCCCCGACAAACGCATGAACTGTTGACGCAAAAAAAGAAAGAAAGAAAGAAACAAAGAAACAAAAAAAAACCCCTGGACACATTATAAAATAAACAATCGGAAAATATAACACCTTTTTACAGTAGTACAGTTCGCTTTTAGGCTTTCTGGTGGCGCTACCGTTGACATTTCCGCTTCAAATAAAACAAAAAAACTTAAAGAAAGAAAAAAAATAAAAAAATAAAAAAGCACACGTGTGTAACAGGATTATTATTATCTCTTTTTTTTTTTTTTTTTTTTACAATACTTTGGTAGTACTGCGCTGAAGAGAAGGCGAGTAGTATTTTTCTTCCATGTTCTTTTGTCTTTTTTGCCTTTTGTCAGTTCACATGCGGAGAAAAACGACAAAAAGAGAGGAAAGGGGAGAACGAGGAGAAGAAAAAAAAGAAAAAAGATCAAAAATAAAAGTAGAAGCAACCACATCCATCACTGAGCGTTTCACATTAGGGATGAAATGAAGGGAAGGCTGAACTGGGAATAGGGCAGTAGAGATGAATGGAATAAGCCATCATGGAGGGAGAGAGGTCGGAGGTCAAGAGGTCATGACTGCTGGCCGCTCCATTGGCTCTCCATCGGTCGGCGAAGCAGCTCTTCCACGTGCCGCGCTACATCCATGGTGTCATCCAGATCAAAGTCACCATCACCGTCCAGCATACTGTCGCCCCTGAGAGAGAGACACAGAGAGAGAGAGAGAGAGATAGAGAGAGATAGAGAGAGAGAGAGAGAGAGACAGACAGACAGAGAGAGAGACGGAGAAACGTCAATAAATAATAAAAATTCTTTTGGAATGCTAGACTTTCTCTGTTGACCTTGAAATGTGGCATTTGTTGCTGTTTATTAAGGCACTCGGAAACATCTTATATGACGCCAGTTTACTGCGTCGATGGTCTCTTATAAAAACTCTCTTACAAAACAAATATTTATTTTGCTTATGGTGTGTAAAAGCCAGTGTTTTTTTGTTTTTTTTTTAGTTTTAATCCTGTTTTGGAAGTATGAGATGTACTTCCAAAATGTAAGTAATCATTTTTTACGAGAGCATCCAGTAAAAAAACTCCACACTCCAAAACAATCTGTTTACAATAACTGATGACAGTAAAGGAAAAGAAAATAAACTTTTTAAACTCCTCTAATGTGTGTGCTAGTTCTTTTGCCTGCTGGGGAGCCAATCACCATCAAACTTAGCTTTTCTGAAATGTAACTTACAATCATAGTTTCCTGCATAACTTAAAGACGCAGTTTGTAATTTTTTTAGAGCCCTCTGTAAAAGCACAGACAAGCCTTCTCCTCTCCCCAAACAGACCCCCCTCTGTTAAAACCACGCATGCCTCGAGTTGCCTTTTAAGGAAAAAGGGGCAGATCTGAGCAGCTCTATCCCGGCTGGGAGCGGAGTTTATTTCCAGACCGGAGAAATATAAACAGAAGCCTGAAACGAAGAAACTAGCCAGATCCATTGCATGGCAGTGTTGTAAGGCATAATTTTTTCGAATGCATCATGGAAATCCTGAGATTATTATAATTCGGCAAACACGTTTTAAAATTACAAACTGCAGCTTTAATAATCACAGACCACCTTTAAGTATAAAGAGGAAAACCATACCCAAGTTATTTTCCACCAAAGCAAGTTACCGATCAAGTGATGAGTTACATGGGTCCATTACATTATCAAAACCTTTGCGGTTATCTTTAAAAAGCACACAAATAGTGTAAATATGAAATAAAAAAATACACACACACTTAACAAAAACCCTTCATGAGATATCTTGAAACACCACACAAAGATACAAAACAGTAAACACTATTTTAAAAAAATCCCCAAACATGGCTGTGTTAAAACAGTTTTAAGGATCAAGTACTTAAAACAGATTTATATGAAGCATTTTATCTTCTGGCAAAAGGTGTGTTATATTTCAAAACCTCTCATGGCGGGTGCATCATCATCATCAAACATCTGTTTCGAATCCACTCACACCATCTGCCAACAGCTGCAATAAAGGAAATTGACACCTTAAATTTGGGTGCAGCTTATGCCACCAGTTTTGGTGTGTTAAACTGTTTTTTTTTTTTTTTTAACAGCGTACATACAGGCCATGACTGTAGGCAAAGGATTTTCCTCAAACGTTATAACGCTCTGAGTGTCCGAGGGATCTGCCAAAAATCGAAACCGTTATTTCTTTTGATGATATTTAATAGGTGTTGACATTTAATAAGGTACACCACGATTTTAGAAACACTCCCTTACACCCATACACACAAAAGAGTTATAGTGGTATATGTTGTGGCTCACATTGGGGGGTAGATGCCGTAGTTTTGTGGGTGACTGACAGCTGGTGATGCTGCGTGATCCATGTAGGTTGGATTTGCTGCTGGGTCCGGATTAGGCGTCGTAAACCTGAACACACACGCACACACACGTCAATAACGATAGCCATCAACTCTCCTCTGTACATGAGTGGTGTTTCATTAACCAAACTGTAATTGATCTGCCCCTAACTTTCGCCCTAGCAGGATGGCACCCTACTGCCTCCATCTCCAGAGAGCATGCAGGAGCTGGTGTTCAGCAGCTAATGAAACTAACATTGTTAACCGCTCTCATGTATGCCGCTGAGAATGTCCATCTCCTGCTGAGTTTTTAACATGCTAACAACCTCTCCGCTGCTGAAGCACTAGCTTGCTAACCGGACTAATGCCACTAACATGGCTTCGTGTATTCTGATGGTACCAATAAGATTATGGAGTATGAGGTCTCCATGGTAACCGCCAACTTCCCTCCGAGTTGGACTGGAGAACAGATGCTAATATGCCAGTGTGCAATTAGCCCAGCTGTGTAAAGACGATGGGTTAGCACTCAGGATATTAATAAAGAAATAACGAGATTTACTGAACAATCAGCATTCATAAGTTGCATTCATAAAAAAGTCCAAAAAAAAAGAAAGAAAAAAAAAGAGGGTGAAAAGTGTGAAAACTCACTCTGGCACCACTTGTTTGATCTGCGGTTTGACGTAGCCATCCACTGCTTTCGCTGTACGGGTTGAAGACAAGGAAAGAAGAATAAAGCCACTTATTAGGGACCCTATTAGGGACCCTTTAGTTTTGGCACAGAGCGTCAACAGACCCTACAATACATTTCTGAAGAGTTACACACTAGATGAAATAATGTAGCCTACACAGAAAAAAGAGAGCACACACTCTTCACATATAGCGCAAAGGAAAATTTCACCACCAAACTTTAGATGGCCTTTAGCTACATTAACATCGACTGTCCTACAGTAACATCAATAATTCACTCACCAGGGATTCTGCAGGTGCCGGCAAATTCAATTTAATGCTTTTTAATACCATTAAAGCCCCTCTGAAACGTTTTTTAATCATCGTTTGAGCCACTTATTACCCCATTAAGGCTACACAAGTGCTGTATGTTGATGTCTTTGCAAACTCATTAACATGTTTGGAAACATGGAACCTGGAATAACTTTGAAATATCTTCAATCGAAACTTACCCAGGATGCTCCTAATTATAACAGATCCTATTCATGGCATCACTTGTTTAAATGAACTATTTATCATATCATTTTTGTCAGTTCATGTGTAGGCTATTAGTTACACAAATGTGTATTCACAAAACCACGATGGCAGAATGGTAACGTAGCTAAGGTAAGCTAGCTTTGTTCTCATAAATATTATATTTAATGAGCATCACATTTTAGCCTTTAGCTAAAAAAGCATGCGTGTCACTTTGGGCCTAGTCTCACGAATCCGCATCATACAGATATGTTGCTTCTGAATTTAAACATATACTCAAGGTATGTTACTTTGGGAATGGGTTTTTTTTCATGCCATTTAATTTTTTAAGGTATTTATTTTCCCAAATTAATACCCTACCTACTGTACAAAGTGAGAATATTGGCATTGGCTCGGTTAAAAACAGGCATTTGTCACTATTCTGCACTTAGCCTGCCTAATTGTAAATGAAAGTAGGCCTGAGATGTAGCCTTTTGAATGAGAGAAAAAAAAAAAGAAGAATTCAGTGCTTTAACTGAGCAAGGACAACCACTTAATGTATGCAGTTACATTTCTCTAACATTTAACAAATAATTATTTCTTTCGGGCTCTCACAGGCACACACACATAGTGAGTTAGGTAAGAATTCAATGGCGTACACAGTGGAGGGGTGTAGTACTTGGAGAAGACCTCATCTTTTGGTCGGTCGGGGTACAGGAAGAGCAGGTGGTTCAGGTCACTGATGCGATCAGCCAGAGAGCGAATAGAGAAGTCTTTGGTTGTGTAGGGCATAAGGTTCCACACCATTCTCTCGCCTGCCGTAACACATAGACACATACACGAGAAAACAGAGGTGGTGAGGCTTTTGTGAACTTAAAAAAATAAAAATAAAAATAAAAACAACAAACCCACTTGGAAAGCCCGCTGATTTCTTTTAGTGGAAAATTTGGATATGTAGCAAGGTGGAAATTTTGGGATTTGGAGAAATCGGATTTTTAAATTTTTGCTTTACTAATCAAAGGTTTTCACATTTGATTTTTAAATGTAAAAAAATGTGCCAGAGAAAGGTACACTGTGATTTTAGAAATATAACTGTGATCACAAATAACAAATACTGCTTACACTCACGTACACACACACAAAAAAAGAGTTATTACGGTATAGGGTTATTGTGACACTGCCTGGCCATTTAGGCTACTATGCCCAGTTTCACTCTATTGTGTAGGGAGGAAATTACGTAGTGTTTCGTGGTCGGCGAGTGACATTACATAACAGACTCATTTTTGAATAACAACAACAAAAAAAAACATATCTACCAAAACACACAATATGCAGGTTTTCCCTGGTTTCAGTAAGTGAACTAAGGGCTGAGGTTGCTACGGCACAGATTCATCAATTCAACAATGGGGATTTAAAACAGGAAGGAGTAATGATGTCTGACTAATACCAATGATGTAAAATATATTCACAAAACCTTTATAATTTGAAAATTTGGAGGAGGAAAGAGAGCAGTACTGAGTAGCTTTCAATTGGTTCTTGTTTCACTGTAACTGCCTTTGTTGCTTAAAAGATGATAATGATAAAGACCATTATTGCTCTGTGATATACACTATATGGCCAAAAGTATGTGGACACCTGATCATCACACCTATATGAGCTTGTTGGACATCCCATTCCAAATCCATGAGCATTAATATGGAGTTGCCCCACTTTGAGGCTATAACAGCCTCCACTCTTCTGGGAAGGCTTTCCACAAGAGTTTGGAGTGTGTGTGGGGGAATTTGTGGCCATTCAGTCAAAAGAGCATTTGTGAGGTCAGGCACTGATGTTGGACGAGAAGGCCTGGCTCGCAATTGACGTTCCAATTCATCCCAAAGGTGTTCAATGGGGTTGAGGTCAGGGCTCTGTGCAGGCCACTGGAGTTCCTCCACACCAAACTCATCAAACCATATCTTTATGGAGCTCGCTTGTGCACAGGGGCACAGTCATGCTGGAACAGGAAAGGGTCTTCCCCAAACTGTTGCCACAAAGTAAGAAGCATATAATTGTCTAAAATGTCTTTGTATGCTGTAGCATTAACATTGCCCTTCACTGGAACTAAGGGGCCTAGCCCAAACCCTGAAAATCAGCCCCAGACCATTATCGCTCCTTCACCGAACTTTACGGTTAGCACTATGCATTCCGGTAGGTAGCGTTCTTCTGGCATCTTCCAAACCCAGATTCGTCCATCAGACTGCCAGATAGTGAAGCATAATTCATTACTCCAGAGAACATGTTTCCACGGCTCCAGAGTCCAGTGGCACTGTGCTTTACACCACTCCAGCCGACGCTTGGCATTTCACATAGTGATCTTAGGCTTGTGTGCAGCTGTTCGGCCATGGAAACCCATTTCATGAAGCTCCCTATCTATCTATCTATCTATTCTATTCTATTATGGTAGACACAGTGATGATTGCATTGCATCAGTTCTTTGTGCCCTAACTGGCCCTCAGTTAGGCTAATAAATTTACTATGGAGCCAGACTAATGGGGCCACAATTTCTTTTCCAGCCCTATTGTTAAATATGGTCCAAGTAGAGGAAGATAAAATGTATTCAGTGTATGGCATTGAGTAACAGTATGCGGTGATACAGGCAGTACCTGCTTTGTTGGGATTCTCTGCCACCCATGCGATGGTGATGCCTCCTATCTCAGAGTCACTGAATCGCAACAGGAACGTTCCATTAGGTTTAGACATCAGCATGTCCTGAGCCTGCTGCTTATTCACGAAGCCCAGGATTGCCCTGAAACACATACACCAACACATTATTAAGAGTGCACATATTTTCATAAGATTACAAAAGAAATAAAAATTAAGGGCTCTATTTTCAAGCAGGCACAAGCATAGTTTAGTAGTATAATTGCTAATTTGGTTGGGTGTAAGCAAATTTCTTTTCCATTTTTGCCTAGTTGCTATTTTCGTGGGCCAGAAATGAATGTGCCTGTGCTTGCGTGGATGGGGTAGTGCAACATTGGGTGTGACAGCCTGCATGGGGGGATTTTCAAACCGACTTTTGTCCTTCTGTCTGCACTAAGAGTGGGTCCTATGAGGCGGTAACGTAAGCGTAATTTTGGACCAAAGAGTATTTTTTTCTGAAATTATTATTTTTTTCTGAAAGTATTTTCTGGCCTCAAAATCCTGTCCCATTTCCTACAACCCGGTTTTGTTGACGTACACTACTAATGTCACCCTACATCAATAAGCTACATAGCTGAATAAGCTACTTCGCCCAACCACTCTGCGCCAGGTGACCGCCTGCTCCGATGGTCTGAAAAATACCAAAAATATTTGCATTTGCTTTATGATCATGAGCTTAGGGCCCTAAACAGTTGATCTGAATAAAAGGAAAAAAGGAAGGAGAGAAAAGGAGGACGGAACAGCGGAAAGAGAGATTTTTTTTTTAACCTCCACTGAAATATTCATTATATAAAATAAAGAAGCATTAGCAACACATCAGTCAATTATGGCGCATTAGTGCCATTTACTTCTGAAGAAACTAAAAGGCTGTTAATAGTGTCTATATTAAGCACTTAGATGAATAAAGTTTTTTTCTATGCAAATACTACAAAAAGGAATGCTCATAATGCAGTAACAAAAAGGTGATTAATGCTGTTACGAGTTGCCGAGTTGGTAGAAGCAAATGCTTGTCGATGCGGTAATCACGTGATGTCATGTTCAGCTTGACTAAAGCATTAGTTGTTGTTATTCTCAGTGTAAACTGATTCCACGTGGAGCCCAGCCTGGCAAGAACAACAGTGCAGTCCACAAAGGCTAGGTTAGAGAGCAAGTTGCTCAATGAGGAGTTAATGTACACTGACTGTCTGCCATCTCTTGTGTAAATCCCAAGCCAATCTTGTGTAAATCCCAAGCCAATTTTTGCTGGATAAACAGAATTTACAATTCTCAGTAACTCAGATTCCCACTAGTCCAAAGCACTGTCAGCTGAGGTAAACTGGAAAAGCACCTTTAACTTACTTTATATCCCAATATATTGAATTGTATTGTTATATTATACATTTTTATACAAGTTCATTTCTTTATTTACTAGCTGTCAGGCAATCCATATTAACCTTAGTTCCCTACCTCACTGAATCATCCTTATGATTCCACATTTAGGCTTAATTTGGTGAATGTAACACTCTTGCAGGTGGAGTTTACCCTGTCGTATTATGTAAGCACCTGATTGATGTGTCTTATGAGGTGCAGATGCTGAGCTCTTACCCATCATTCCAGTGAGGCTTCAGGTGTTTTTTTGTGAGCTCCATGACACCATCAAACCACTGCCAGAATGTGAAATTTCTACCTGGAAGGCTTTCCTGCATAAAAACACATTTAGAAGCATATAAGAGGTTTATTAATGCTGAAGAACCTGCAATGCTCCATTAGCATGAACCTGAATGCGCTCTGAGTGTGTGTGTGCACGCATGTCCGTGTTTGGGATATAAAGTGAAGTTTGAAGCTTATGAAACACGAGCATGACTACCAGCCACACAAGGACATGTCCATGTTTCTGATGTTCACTGGCTTTTAATCAGAAATCTAGGGGAGAAGTCACAGCGCACGACTAAGGACATTAAGCTTTTCTATCTCGCTCTTCTGAGAACACAGTGTTCTAAGACTCCTGTGGACACACACACGCGCGCGCGCACACACACACACACACACGCACGCGCGAACACACACACATTTATGGTAGTGTACTAGTTATATCTGAAATTGTGAAATGCATATCAGGGTTTTTTTTTTGTATACAGGCTAATCGGACACTATGGGTTGTAAATATCAACTGTATCAGCGAGCATTTTGGACCTTGACTTTCAAATGTGTCAACAGAAAAAGAAAAAAAAACATATTAAATTACACAAGTCTCTGTCCCGAACACTGAATGTTCGGTGTACCGAAGCAGCACGAGGCCGTTTCAAAGGCATGCACCGCCTAAGGTCTGCATATCTCAAACCACCAGCATCAAGGCTCCCTCGCTTGGTAATCATAAACCATTTTAATGGAAAGCAGACTGCGGCTCGCCCGGGACAACATGCACTGCGTGCTTGCTGAGGCAGAAAAATAATCACTAATATGTGAATGCTAATATTAGGAGTTTCAAATGGGTGAGTGTAGTTTAGGATTAAGCCGTTTCTGAAATTGCCATCAGGGAACTGCATTGCTGTTGGGTAACAGGGGCCAGTTCATAGTCAGGGTCGAGCTCATGGAACGGTCACTCTTGCCTTTTTCACTGGAGCTGACCCGAGTCTTAACAAGTTTTTCACTGAAATATATTTAGACTTAATTTACTCTTTTCGTGTGAGCACAAGCTTAGTTTAGTGGTATAAAGCTGATGTATTGCTAATTTGTTTGGATGCAAGCAATTATTTTTTTTAGTTCTGTTAATCTAACCCAACTCCTTATTACAATTACGCCACTCTCTGCCAGTTTACTGCCTGCACCCATAAATACTGAGTATATATTCTGCAACACCCACACATGCCAATGTCGTGATATTATGCCTTTTTTGCGTTTGCATTATGATCGTGATAATAGGGGCCTAAAATCATATATCACCTTAAATATAAATCCTATATTTGTGCATGTCACTAATAACCATGTTTAGAGCTCATCAAATCATTTGAATAAACCTGATAAACCTGACAGGCCATGATTCCTGTTTCACATTAATGCAAATATTTCACTAAGGTCATTGTTGGGTTACGCAGTGAGACCTAATCATTATTACGTTTTATTTTTCAGTGGTGTAGCCCAACCATGCCGGAGTGTAGGCAGCGTACTGATGTAGTCTCTTACTCGGTTAAATTGGGACCAGGTCATGGTCATGCTACGGTAATCCTCAGGGTTGGAGCTGGAGCTGCTGAAGGCCTTCTGAGCGAGGAAGACCAGGTTCTCCTCAGACAGGCCTCGGTTCGACTGCACCTCTGCCTTGTACTTCATATTGAGAGCCTCACACAGCTGTGGCCACATTACCTTATCAGGCACGAGGAAAGGGACCCGGCCCTAGGTGTGGAAACAAACAATCAGAATGAGAACGAGTAAGTTAAATCCCTTACCCACCAAGATAAGAAAAGTCCCTAGAATAAGGTTGCTAGGAGATGAGATGATGCCAAGCTGATACATGAACTTTTGCATATTATTATTATGTTTTTAAACAGCCCAACCCCCCACTTTCTGATTATTGATATATTATTATCTTTGTATTATATGATTTATATTTATGCTTCCAGTTTACCAGAATGACTTTTTAGCTATTGTTTACAATATTAACTAATTGGCATTGTCGATGATTGTGCATTTGCTCGATTTACATTATTCAATATTTCTGATGGTACAATACAGACAGTTTTCGAATAGCTCCCAGCAATAGACAGAACCAGAATGCATGAAGATGTGTGTTTGGTGCATTCGTTTCAGACGTACATCCTGGAAAGTCAATGTGCGCTCTGAAAGATTTATATCTTGTGCTCCATATCAACGCTTGTGTCAAGATCTTCTGCCCACTTATCAAGATAACCGTCAAGCGCAATCTGTTATGTATTTATGAAACTAACCTACTTGACTGACTACATACAGACACAAGTATATAGGCTGCTCTCAACATACCAATTAAAACCTGTCTTATCTGTACGTACTGAAAGTATGCAGACAACAAATTAACAGAGGAATTTTATCTCTATTAAATAAGAGATGAATGCATACTACAGTAACATTCAAACGGCTCGTCTCCAACGGATAAGTCCGTATTTAAGCAAATAAAAAAGCTTTTGAATATTGACAATGCCGTGTTGAGTATTTGATGAGCTTTAAATAAATAAATTAAATTAATTTGATGAGGTACCTTTTGTTAATGGATTGCTAAATGGACAATCCTTTACAGATTCTGATACTTAACAAGGTCAGGCGCTTCCTTAACCTTAATTCATTTTACTGTGTTGTAATGGTAATTTATTCGAGCTTTTTGTTCTTCCAATACAATCTAGATGAGGTTCAATTCAGCATATCAACTAATAATGCCCGGCCCATGTATACTGTACATAAAAAAATAGATTAAGTGATCAAGTATTGTTTTTTATAATAGGGACACTTAAGTATGTAGGCGATCAGTGATTTAAAAAAATATATAATAAGGTCAATTTGCACACAACCATGCATTTTTAATGGCACCTAGTCATGTTGTACTACGGAAAATGATCTGCTGTCCACAGTCAGGGAATTTGTCACTAATCGAGCTCCTATGAGACCATTCAGTGAGAAAAGCGCAACCCACTGAAGAAAAATGACTCACAAAGGACTAATAAAGGCTTGGAATGCCACATCCCTGCAAAAACCTTATGAAAAAACAACGTGAATATGTCAGGTTGATTTTGATGAATGTAAAATCTAAGTTAAAAGAAAATTAAAGATCAGTTTATTGTACACTTATTGGCCAACCTTTCTGTTCTGTGTTAATAAACATATTACGGTCTGTAAAATAAAAAAAATAAAAAAATATATATATGTATATATATAGCATAAAAATGATTTAAATGATTGAAAAAGATATATA
>JAOUQW010000023.1:19220342-19231013 GCA_028565825.1 Olivaichthys viedmensis | reverse complement strand
CTTGGAACAACCTACCAGCTGATTTCCTTATAAAACTGCACGACAGTGTGCCTAAGAGAACTGATGCAGGTTTAAAGGCAAAGGCTGCTCACATCAAATATCGATTTGTTTTATGTTTTAACTGTTTACTGCTCTTTATAGTACTTTCTTATATTCAGGAACTTTTAATTTCATTTAATTAAATTTTCCCTTTACAGAATGTATTTACATTTGTCTAAGACTTTTGCACAGTACTGTATGTGTTGAATAACTCAGGGTACTGAGAAATGAAATTCCTGCTTTCTTCTCCACCTAACCCTAACCTCATTACACCCAACCCTAACCTCACTACACCCAACCCTAGCCTCACTACACCCAACCCTAACAACCTCACTACACCCAACCCTAACATTAACCTCAGTACAGCCAACCCTAACCTCACTACACCCAACCCTAACATTAACCTCACTACACCCAACCCTAACCTCACTACACCCAACCCTAACATTAACCTCACTACACCCAACCCTAACCCTACTACACCCAACCCTAACCTCACTACACCCAACCCTAACCCTAACCTCACTACACCCAACCCTAACCTCACTACACCCAACCCTAACATTAACCTCAGTACACCTAATCTTAACTTAACCCTTACCTTATCTTCAGTACCCAGAATTAAAAAAAAATGCTGAAAAACATTTTTCATGTATTAATGCACTATTATTAATGGACTATTATTATTACTATTATCATGGGGACATTTTGTCTTCACAAATAGGTAAACACACACACACACACACACACCTGGTGACAAGGGCTGAGATGATGTCTGTAATGGTGCTGTTAAGATCATTGAGAAGTTCCTCAATGGGGCCGGGGATTGGCAGCTGCTGTCTTAAATGCTCCGCCCTCCTGATCTGCTGCCGATTCTGCCAAATGGTCTCTGCAAGCTTCTCACACCTGCATGCATGCACACACACACACAATGAAGGTTGGCATGTGCCCATAATTGATTATACGACATAACACAATATTCAACACACTATATTGTCAAAATGTAAAAATATCGTTACAGCACCTACATTCCATTTGGGCGGCAGATGACTAGTCATGTATTGCCAGAAGTGGTTTCTGGGGTTAACAAGTCCTGACAGGCAGCGTATGTTATATGCTAGGTTATGTAGCCATGCTATGGCTATGGCTATGGGTCAGGTTGATTTCGCCACAAGAACAAAATAATTTAAAAAATATATAAACATATAGTAATATGGTGATAATATTGTAAACCGGGATAAAAGTTGAGGGAATTATCAGCACATCCATAATTGGAAGATAATATTATTGTCTTATTTCCAAAAGCCACTGATGGAGATTTCCTTTAATGTCATGTCTACCCTTGATCCGATCCCTATTGGTTCCCATAATGCGCACTCGTATCTGACCCGTTTCGCTTCCCACTTTCCTTATTTGGTCATTTCCTGTTCTTGTCAATCTTTCTGATGATTGGTTACACCTGTTCCTTGTTTCCCAACCTTCTTATTTGGTCAATGCTTCCTGGTCTTGTTAACACTCTGGGTGTTTCTCAATATGTGTTCTTGTGCGTTCTTGCGTCCTCGTGTTCCTCGCTTGACGGCATCTTTTAATGCCTGAGTTTCATTCTAATACTCAAGAACTCCAATACTCAAGAACACAAATACCAAGAACAGTTTAAAAACCCGGAAGTGTTCTTGATCCGCCCTAAAAACCGAGGATGCATCGGATGGTGACTTGCCAACGAGAACGAACTAAAAGTCCCATAATTCATTGCGACATCATCGCAATGCCAGGGGACACGGCTCAGACCCATAACCCATAGCAAGTTCACAGCGCATCTCAAACACGTAAAGGTGGGTTCTCCATTCTTGTGTCCTTGTGAGTTCATTCTTGCAAGTTTACTTGCCAAGAACGTCCTTCTCAAGGCCACAAGTCCGTTCTTCGCGTTCTTGGTATTGAGAAACACCCTCTGGCTCTCTCTAATGATTGGTTTTCTGTTTCTAGCTTCCTTATTTAAACCTTTTGTTTCTCTCCTAGTCTTTGCATTTCCTTGTAGTAGTGAAGATAATGACAAGTTGTTTGAATCGGTTGAGCAGAATGATCCTTTGCCTGTTACCTGGTTTGTGAGCAGGAACTCGGCTCGGTCAACTGCGTCTGCCTGTTTTCTGACCCCCCGGCTATCCACTGTAACGATGCTTTTGGTAAACGCACCAATAAAATGCTCTGCATTCGGATCCATACCTCTATCCGTGCTACGCCCTGACCTGGTCCCTCCTCTATTGTGTATAACTAAATTAACCATATCTACACTTTTAGTGTGTGTGAATAAGTGTGGGTATTAAAACTATATTCACAATATATGCCTCTCTTTATTTGAGTCACTCTGAATGTGTTCATACTTAGTTTTTCATATGCAAGTATAAGAGAGAGAAAAACGATGGCTTGCATATATGTGTGTGTGTGTTTGTGTGTGTCATGGCTGCAAGATGTCCAGTCCTCCCTTAGGCAATCCTATTGTGTTTCGTGTGTGTTTTGTGTGTACCATAACTGCAGAATGGTTAATCCTCCCTCAGGCAGGCCATTGTTTGTGTGTGTGTGTGCACGTGTGTATGTATGTGTACAATGACTGCAAAATCACCAGTCCTCCCTCAGGCGGTCCTCTGCTGTTTTGGTGTGTATGTGTATGTGTGTGTGTGTGTGTTCACCGTGACTGCAGGACGTCCATAGGGAATAAGGTAAAAGAGATGTTCAAGATACGAAAACAATGGCCAAGGAATAGATAGTGCTTTTATTGAACTTAAACCTGTGCACAGACAGAGTTTCTGTTGCTTCAGTGTTCTTCCCTGCTGTGACGTGGAAACCCCACACCCCCAAACACACACACACACACACACACACACACACATATTTATTTTGCAAATATATGGCGATCTCAAAAATGATCTCTATCTAAGATCATCCATGTGTCCTCCCTTTGGCTGTCTACGGTTTTGTGTGTGTACCGTAACTGTATAACGTTTAATCTTCCCCCCAGGTAGCCCACTGGTGATTTGTCTATGTGTGTGTCTGGGTGTGTACCATGACTGCAGGATATCCAGTCCTCCCTCAGGCGGTCCCCCGTTGCCAGCAAGCTGTTGACGTCTCTTCCACTGGATCAGCTCATCATCGAGGATCACGGTTTGCTGTTTCCGCAACAATGCCAATGTCTTCTGGTGCTTTTCTGCAAGGCCCTGAGTACACACACACACACACACACACACACACACACACACACAGAGAAATTCAGTTTGTGCCTAAAATTATGTTACATTTTTAAATACACACTTACCTACATAAGTACCTTAAACTGCACATGCTTAGTATACATTACTGTCTTAAACGGCAGGTCTACGATTTCTGCAATTCTGTGAAATGGCGGTTTCAGCTGGCAAAATTCCTGACATAATCTGTGTCGAGTCGTGAAGAGACCACTCGTGTACCAATGTGACAATACACAGAGTTGCCAGTTTATTAAGTACACCTATCTTGTACATACACCTATTGGTAAGCCTACCATACAGGCCACTTTGTAGGTATAGAATCCCTGACTTTAGCCCATCTGTTGCTATGCAGAATTTCAGCCCCCTTCTACCTCGACCATCAGTGGAAAGATACTGTACCAACATAGGTCCACCGCTGAGCAGATATTATAGGAACAGATTAAGCATGGACAGCTGCAGGGACGTCTATGGCGACTGGAAAAAAACTATTTTGCGCATGCAAGACTGTATTACACATGTATTACATACAATGCTTTGGGAAGTAGCCGCAAGGTAGTGAGAATGCGTTCGGTTTTAAAAAGTGCTGCCACCAGCGTTTTTTTGCTCAGAGTGGCGCGCTTTCAAAAGATGAAAAAAGTTCAAAAAATCAGTCTTGTTTGTGAGTGAATATAAGAAGCAACATGTCGAATCTGGAATCATTTCTAGCATGTCAAAGTTAGAATGTAACTAGCAATAAAAACTGTTAGTTTGGGGGCATTTACTGGTATCCAGTGTGACTGGATACTGGATCTAGATAGCGACTGGATACATGATGTCTGGATGCAGAGGCACTTGCTGATTTGAAGCAGCGTCCTGCTTACCAAAGGATACATGTTGAGAAATAAATCTTACGTAGATAGCTATCTACGCTAGTTAGGTAGCCAGTACAATCGGACACAATGCAGAACTCGACGGTAACAGTGTTGTTATGGTTACAGTGTTTGTGTCCATTGAGCCTCTCCAGAGTTATTTCCATCCAAAAAACTAGTGTGAATACAGACTTAGGCCAGTTATTTTTACATTTGTATTGTGTGTGAAGTTTTATTGTGTGAATTAATATTGTAAAACAGCATACATACCGTCCATGTGCATGTTTTTCATGCTAGAAATGCTAGGTGTGTGTGTCCTGATTGCTCCGGGTTTGTCTGTGGTTAGTGACACTTTACTCTTATTACATTACGCGGCTCAGGCTAAAGGGTGGGAACGTCAGTCAGAACGTCAGCGCTGCTGGGAATCAAGCATCGTTTCAAATGGGGGGTTATGATTCATCATTGAGCTGTGAATCCTACCCGCCGTGTGTGTGTGTGTGTGTGTGTGTGTGTGTGTGTGTGTGGGCACTATGCCAAACTCAGTTACAGTTCAACGCTAGCTTTAATGCCAAGCAGTAGCACGGCGTTATCAGCTAAAACAAACCCCTCAACTGCTCATAAAACACTGCCCTGTAGCCTTTGCTCTCATTAAAGGCTCAGCAGTTCCTCATCTAGAGAAATTATCACTATGCATAGTCTCATTAAACGATCTTGACCTAAAAATAAACTCAATGAGTAATTAAACAGGAACGTTTATGTGTGTGTGTGTGTGTGTGTGTGTGTGTGTGTGTGTACCAGTCTGTATTTCTGCAGGGTGTTGGCCTCTCGAGTGAGCCATGCTTCAACCGTAGCTCTCTTGCTGAGGAGGCTCGGCTCTCGTAGCTGTCTGTCTGCGGGGGGCAGCGTGGCCAGACTCGATAGCTGAGCTATGGGATACACGTGCACACACCCCCAGGTCAGTAAAGCACACATCCACAAAAAATGACTTTTATCTCAGACGGTACATGAATTAAGAATGAACTTTTTCTGTTTGTGTCAAAATACGCTGACTAAAAGAGATAATAAATAATAAAATAACAATAATAAAACATGAATTCATCGACTGAACCTGACAAATAATTTTTAACAATCATATTATTATATCATATCATGTTCAAGTTGACCTGATGGTATCAAGCCTAAATAAAACTGTTAAAAAGGATTAATTATCTTATTTATGTTCCCTTTTTTTTTTTGCACTCACTTTTGTGTGTCAATTTAAACATTCTTTATATCATTAATAATTGATATGAAGAGCATGTGCATTTAGTTTTTATCTTGTACATCTGGGTCAATAGGACAGCCATTGCTAAATAATTCAAGACTTAATTAATTCATGTTGTTTTGAGTGTGTGTTTGTGTGTGTAAGTGTATGTGTGTGTGCACCCTGTATTCGGAGACTCTCCTGGTACTGTATAATAAAGTACTCCTGGTTGTGTTGGAGTTTGCGCAGGTCGTTCTCTGTGTCCTGCGTTAGGATCCTCAGCTCCTCAAACGCCTGGTTTATCTGCTGATACTTCTGAGACATGCTGTCTATCATCCCACTCAACGGAGAGCTCGACTGTCGATCACCACGCACACACACACACGCACACACACACGCACGCTTGTGAACGACAAGCTGAATATGGTCTCTAAATCCAAATAGGATTCTTCTTAGAAGCTTTAAAAAAAAAATTGGTTTTGGTTACAACACAGTGGACACGCTATTCTAAAGTCAGTGCCCTGATTAGAACGTAGCACACGGTGCACACACGTGTGTGTGTGTGTGTCTGTGTACAGTCAGGCTTTACTGAAGTGTTAATTGCAGTGAAAAATGCCTCTTACAAGTATTTATCTGTTTATCTGCTCCACAAAACATAACTGTCAAAAAATGCTGGTCTGCTGCCTCTTAAGCACTAGAACGTAAATAAACTGAAAATATGCACTTTTGCCAGCATCGCAACTAAATGCACTACTAACTGAAAGATATATATATATATATAAACAATAACAACTGTGAAACCCAAACGCTTCCTCTGTCATAATCAGAATCTCATAAAGAATAAGTGTCAGACTCACATCTGATGTATACTGCATGTTAAGTGTACGCCAGTGTGTGAATTACTTACGTTAGTAGCTTCCCTGACGAGTCTCTGCTCTGTGTAGAGAATGTGTTTGATGCATCTCACCAGCTCCAGCGGACAACGGTCATATGTGCTCTGAAATACAACACGTTCCCTCATATGCATGTGTTCTAATGTCCCCATTATAGTTTATCATCATTTTCTGGCTTTATATCCCCTCTAGCGCTGCACCTCTGTCTAGTTCAGGTGCAGGAAGAAAGCCTGCCTACACACTGTTTGTGTATGAGTTTATGCTTAGTGTGCTTTCGCTGTGAGGCATACAGCAAATAAGGGCTATGTGCGTATGCGTGTGTGTGTTTACCTTTAACTGTGAAGCGTAGTGGCCTAGTTTGATCTTGAGCAGAAAGCCATCCTCTCCCATTTGATGCTCTGCCTTTTTCTGTAGTTCCTGAATAAGACTGTCCAACAAGCGCTTAGCTTTAAATTCCTCCTGTGGGTTCTCCAGGTCTATTGCATCCCTAAGAGGTTCAAGAAAGAGGCAAAAGATCAAAGACCAACACCCCGTAACATACACGAGAGTGATACTTATTTGGTCATCACGTAGAGAGACGTACCAGAGTTGGCCCTCTATCCACTGGGACAGGTAGTGTCGCACCTCTATGGGGAAATGCTGGCCATAGAGAGACTGCATCTGGTGCAGGGCGTCACCCTGCAGCTGCTGGGCCTGAATCCACACCGCCATCTGAAAGAGGTGAAAGAGGTGCGATGTTAAAATGTTATTCTTTCAATGTTCACATATTACCAATAACCCAAGTTTTGGTAATACAAATGGAACTTTACTTCTTATGCCAATAAAGCACACTGAAATTGAGAGGGCGAGAAAAATAAAACAGAAGAAGGCAAGCGTTGTTTAGCCAGACCGCAGACATTCGAGAAGTCGTTCACATCACCGTAGCAGCCATAACAAAACAGTGTAACCTGAGAAGCAGCGAAAAACGCGGTTTTTTTTGTATAACCGTGTTTCTGGCAAAACTCTTTTGCTGGATATCTGTCTCCCTTTGCCACAATCTGGCTTCTCACTTGTCCAATCAGAGACTGCTTGAGAAAAAGAACTACTAGCGCAGTACAGTAGGTAAACCGCCATCTAGTGTATGGCTGTTGTATGTGCATTTCAACAATAGGGATCAGTCAGTCAGTCACTCAGTCAGTCAGTCAGTCAGTGAGCAAAAATGCCTCCTCTAGCCCAAAAAAAATAATCAGTGCAAAAAATGGGCTTCGGTTGGGCTTCACTCACTTGTGTGAGTATTAACAATTACATTAAGTTTAGTGTTTACTTTCATCAACACACCTGTTTCAGCTAATGACCTTAAGGCCGGAAACATACTTTACTCAAGTACGAAATCGCAAATTACAACGCAAGCGCGCGGCCACAGCGTACATAGTCACAGTGTGTTCTTACGCTACTGTGGCGGTTATAAGCCTCTGTACTTTAGGGGGCGATAGAGAACTCGTCAGTGTCAGTAAACCATATCTGCTATTATTACAATAGTGTGCTTTTGTACTTGAAAAACAAAAAGAAGAAACAGGAGGTGGTGTGTGCGGCTGCTGAATCGATCTTGGAAGAAGATTTTGGAAGAAGATCTTGGAAGACACATTTTGTGTCAATTTTGAACGCAATGACGCGCAAAAAACGATGTTGCGTAGCTCAACACGTTTCCGGCCTAACAGGAAACATATGCGAGACTTGGAAAACCATTTCAATGTTTGCTGTGAGTCTCTCCCCTCTCAAGCATGCTTGATCATAATACATGTTGCAGTAATAAGGAGAAGTGGCGTTGGAAACAAAAGATGACTTTATCACTTCTCCTTCTCCATGCATTTTCTCTCCCTGCTGTTTCCATATCTCAGCGCTGTAGTTCTGCTTTTGATTCGACCAGCGCGGAAGTCCTGCTCCTCCAGAAACATGCTTTGTTTTTCACTTGCATGGAAACATGCTTTCCCGTGATAATCAAAGAACTAGCCCACAACATGAGCTTATTTTACTACCGTTTTTTAAGATCAGTTACATAACGGGAAATTGAATGTCAATACAATTTCCATTTGTATTCTGTGAAAACTATCAATCCTTAAAGCGTCAAGCGGAATTTAAGATTCTGTTAACTTGTCCAATTTCTTATGGTCCCCTAAAATAAGGGAACTATCAATAAAATAGACGGGATTCCTATATGGTGTGTAAATGATGCAAATACCCTTGAATTTCCAATGCAATGGGCTGAAGTACAGAGCCACAACAACATAGATTGTCACTGTCCAACCTACTTACTGCTGCGCCACTATGGCCATTCTGATGCCAGTGTGTATTTGTGTGTGTGTGTGAACAAATCAATAAAGGAAAAAAGAGGTAGAGAAAAAGGAAATAAAAGTGCTTAATTCTTTTCTAAATCTTGAGGGGTCATTTAAGCACACACACACACACACACACACACACACAGTGCTGTAGTGAAGGTGATGGCTATCTGTGATTGTTTTAAAGCCATTAAGCTCATGTTGCAGTGGCTGAGTGGCCTGAGGCATGTCCCACCACAACACACACACACACATATGTGCACACACATGGACACACAATTGTTCCTGAGACAAGCAGCTGAATTACATAAGCTGGATAAAAATGACAGATGGGCAGAGTAGATCAAAAGAAAAGAAGAGTGGTGACAGAATTGTGAGAGTATCCGGTGTATCTCCGTGTGGTAATATCAGCTTATGTCTGCATTTGTGTATGCGTGTGAGTGTGTGTGGGGGGCTTCTGTTAATCATATCTGCTTACATCCTGATAGCCATCACTAAAACATTTCAACACGATCCGACTGTATTACTAATCAGAAAACGTTTTTTTTAAGAAGGCGGCGCTCCCTGCCTGTCGGTGTAGGTTATAAATGAACATGAAGTGTGCTAGCTTTATGAATGACATGATAAGCCTTAGATTATGGCGGCGTCATTGAAGCAACGTCAGAGAAGACTGACGTTCCATCAAAAGTTCCAGTTCCACCGTTGTTGACAACAGCTTGCACAACAAAACAGTGTAAGAAATTGAAGACTGCAGCGTAAAGGAATGGGACTGAAACAGAAGGAACACACTGGTGTGGCTTTTCAGAGCCAGGGAAAGAAGAGACCTAAAAGACTCAAAGAATTTGAACACTGATGTTTTCTTTGCTGCCTGACATGTTATTATTTTGTTTGGTAGATTTTTGAATTTGCAACATAGAGCTAGCTAATGTTAGTTGTGCTGTTGTGCTCTAGAGATAAATCTTGCTTGTTATCTATAGCACTATTCGTTCCTAAAGTAACTACACACAAATTGCCCATTTCTTAATGGTGACGTGTGAATGTGGTCAGTTGCACTGTGTGTGTGCAGGTTTTTGAAAGAAGGATGTGAGACTGAAATGACACTGTGGGGTCTGCGCTAAGTTAATAAGAAATGCTAACAATGCTTACAGCGGATTCAGGCTGAACTCCGTATCCATGCATGCGAGCCTCAGACCTCCTCAACAAACACTGCACCCGCTTAATCACCACATATTTAAAGCAGCTGTGCATAAACTACATATCTCAGCGTGCATAATGGCCAAATGAGTCAAAGCATTTCAGAAAGCTCAAAGAGGTTTCACTCAATTAGACTCGTTCGTTTATTTATCCTTTTCTCTGAAAAAGCTCCCAGAAAAACCCCCACAAAAAAAATAAAACAGTTCAGCATCCCTTTTTTCAGATAAACATATTCCTATTAAGTTTGCTAAGTACCCAAAAGGCTTGGGATTATAACTGGATAGCAGACTTACTCATAATCCAAATGGCTAGACCTTTTCCCAAAATTTTCTCAGTGTTAGTTGTAAACAAATTCCCTCATCGTAATGGACTTATGCCTACGCAACATCATAGAACCCCTGAACGTGCTCATTGTTAAGTACGTTAAGTATGTTGCAAATGTTACTTAGCTTAAACAAAGTTCCCTGTTAAAGGTGCAGTTTGTAATTTTTAGAGCCCCCTGCTGCCTGCGAGATTAATTGCAATTGTAATAAAAAACATTGACAAGCTTCCCGCTTGTTGAAACTTGTTGTGTGTGCCACATAGATTGCCTTTTAAGGAAAAGGGGCGGGGCTGAGCAGCTCTGCTCCAGCTATAGGCAGTGTTGAATTCAGGGCTGGAAAATTATAAACAGAAACCAAGAAACAAAGTAACGAGTAAGATTCATTGCATGGCAATATTGAGGAAACAAAGGTATCTTTGAAAATATATGATTTAATAGGCCTTAAAACACTTATAAACATTACAAACCGTACCTTTAAGACTGAAGGATGAAAATGAAATGGAATAGAATAGAATAGAATAGAATAGAAAGCTCCTTTATTGTCACATATACAAGTACAGTACAGTGAAATTGATTCT
>JAOUQW010000023.1:19165470-19183347 GCA_028565825.1 Olivaichthys viedmensis | reverse complement strand
GTGTCACCCAGAAGAGGATGGGTTCCCTCTTGAGTCTGGTACCTCTCAAGGTTTCTTCCTCATGTCGTCTCAGGGAGATGTCGCCTCTGGCTTGCTCATTAGGGATCTAGATCTACATCCGGATTTCTGTAAAGCTGCTTTGTGACAATGTTCGTTGTTAAAAGCGCTATACAAATAAAATTGAATTGAATTGAATTGAATTGAATTGGCGGGGGGGTGAAGCTTGCGCATGTTTTATCCGCCCACTTCGCATCGAAAGGGGAGAATTGATGTTGAAGTAAATGTAGACACTGAAAAGCTACTAAATTATTTATACGTTGCACTGTATACTGTGTGCCCACAAAACCAACATTAACTTAATTCAAATAATGGACTCGGGTTCCCCGAGGCGCTAGAGCTACTCTAAACTATTCGTTTAAAAAACGGTGGAGCTGAAAGGAAGTGGATTTCTTGATGAGGGTAAAAGCGTAGGCATATTTCCATTCATTTTATGTGTAACTGTGATATCCAGAAACGTCTATATTTATTTTATATTGTATTTTTTATACAGGTCATCGCAACTGTTTGGCAGGATCAGAAACCCAGAACCACTCATGTATGTGACTTCCCAAGATGGAACCCCAAAGGTATTATGAAATAAAGGTCGGAGTTCAACTTTGAGCCAAATTTCTCTACAGTCTCGAGGTTCTCGAAGTTATTTGAAATGTTGATGCTGGTTAGTTTCCTCATCGCTGAGACACTGAAACCTTGCACCCATTCCTTTAACTGTCTCACACAGGCCCCGTCACCCAGCAGGGGGGCCAATTTTACAGAGATAATTTATGCGGACCTGATGTCTGCAACTGGATATCAGTTAAATGCCAATAGTGTAATGTGTAGCCTCAGTGGCCATTCCTACAGAGAGCTCTGAAAGTAAGACCACACAAACACGCCCGCAAGCACAGCTGTATGGAGATTCTCACTCAGACACTCGTAACACATTAACTGTAACTATATATATATATATATAGTTTAAAGTATAACGTGTATTTAATACACTTTATTCAGAGCAGAACACAAGTGCACATAGTGCCAACACATCTCGAGTAAAAGAACTGCCACGGTGTAGAGCACATGCACATTTTGCATTTGTGTGAACCCCCAACAAAGAAAGGTGCATGCTACACTTTGGCTCCACAACGAGAGGGAAATGCTAGCAGGAAGTTACTTAATTCGTCTAATCAGAGTTCCAGCTCATAAAAGAGCAAGGAAATGTGTGACGAAACAAATAAGCAGTCGTCTGAGGAAAAACACACGCACTTCCTCCCTCACTCAGCAACGCGTGCACGGTTAAGTGAACAGATACGTAATTCTTCCTCAGAGGAAGCGGCTTGTTATGGGGCTAATGGAGCCCTGCAAGTCCTGAGTAGACAACAACCAAGTAATGAAACAAGCTGGTCTGAACAAAACCTCTCACTGCCTTCTCCAAGTTCAGTCTGTACAGGACTCATGCCTGCATAAACCTGTCGCCTGTATGCATTTAAAATCTAAACAATCTAATTCCACAGTTACAATGAAGTGTACAGCTCTGAAGCTTTAAAAGAAAAAAACAAACAAACATATTATCGGCAGTGATGGCTCAGCGGTTAAGGCTCTGGGCTAGGTTCTGAGTTAAGCTGCCGCTGTTGGGTACTCGAGCGAGGCCTGTAACCTTCGTCTGCTCAGCTCAATTGGATAAAAGCGTCTTCCAAATGAGTAAATGTAAATCTCAGATCACAAGAATGTTCAAATCTCCGTCAACGTTCCTCTACCCTTACTGGGAATACTCTCTTTCACTCACTCTGACACTTTCATCATTAACCAGCATTGCAGACATTACCGCATTCTGAACTATAATTAGCCTGTCCATGAGTGGAGAGCAGCGAGGGGAGGGGTGTTTCTGGGTGACTCCTTCAGTCCGAACACCACCCTACACCCTCACCGCTTTATTCTACTCTGCTTCACTCCAATATGCTTTCCACACAACCTCGGTCCAACACGCTCATATGACACTGAGTACTACTGCACGTCAGGCAAACACGCTAGAACGCATTAATTCATCTGTGTCCAAAGGAACCGGTGTCAGTTCGCTCGTATATTGAAGACTAATATCTGCTGAAGTGTGTAAATATTGTATGGTAGTATCTGATCTCGGGATTGGGATGTTCATGCTAGGAATGAACATGGTTAGAGCATCAGCTGTGTTTATTTAATGGAAATTCCTTCACTCTATTCACCTACCGGTTACTTCATAACACACATCTACCTTGTTACTCCACATCGTAGATGTGCAGTTAGAGACTGGAGCTCATTTTTTTCCTCATGCACAGTGTGTATGTGTTAATAATCCTCCACTCTTTAAATGGTGTCCTCTTCTGATCATAGCACGGTTGTTGGATGAATATTTGTGGTTGGTGGACTGTTTTTCAACCCAGCAGTGACACTGAGGTGTTAAAAAATAAAATAAATCAAAACATGCCTTATATCTAACCCATATGCTGTGATAAGGTTTACAGCGGTGATTTATTAAAAGCTGTGGTTATGGTTACACTGATGTGCTATATTCAGCAAATCTAAATTCATAAGGCTGCAGGGATTATGACTTTCAAAGACGATATATGGCAGATAAAATAGACGCGTCTTCATCCTACACCATCCAACCCGAGCCAACTATCTGCCAAACTGAGCTCTTGCAGACATCAGTGTACCCTGCCGTGCTAAAGCGGGAGTGGAAGAGGGAGCGAGTAAGATAGTGAATGATTGCGTGTTTGCGTGAGAGAGGGCTGAACAACTTTGCTTAACCCTTTCGCATAGTCTACTTTGTTGTTTCCTTAAATAGTTGCGAAGTCGATCGCCCTGACTTATCTGAAGAGTCGCATACACGACATAATGAAATGAAAGGAATGAAATAAGAGAACAATGTCCACTTTGCTTGCTTTTTTATGAATGAATTTGTGCTTGTGTGAAATTCCATTTTTAAGTAAGAGCCATTGTGAATTTATGCATTCAATGATTTGACATGAAAAGCGCATCGGCACCAGACTCCGCGTGGAAATATTTAATAAGCTAATTCGTCTCCATCAGTATGTCTTTATATATAATCATATCTATCATGTTATTATAGCTATGTTGGTTCCCAAAGAACCTGCCAGAACCATGGCAAAGATTTTAGGTTTCATGATGTGATCCAGAACTCCACACCAGCAATAAGAATCCCTTTTAAAGGACTTTTGCACTATACTGATGACGAGTTTGCAATATGAGAATATTTGGAAATCCATGTTGAACCAATCTTCTTCTTTGCATTAGAACACCAGTCTACTGTAACCAAGACACGAGGTTCCGAAGTGCTGTAACCTACATGTGGAAATCCACACTGTACTTCTCTTTACAACTTAATGTGAACGTCTTTGGTTATATCTATGAAGTGGCCATATATGTGAGCCAGTTCTAAGGTTGTTGGGAGGTTAGATATTGAACCTTTGAATATACCTTTTGGCAGAGTGCTGAGACTTTCTGATGCCGAATGTGGAATGCAAGGCCAAACCCTACGGAGGAATCCTGTGTGCTTTAAAGGGAACTCGCAAATATCACACACAGTCCCAGCTTGCTGATGAACTCAGCCAAAGTTTCCTAATGTTTCTGTGTAACAGGCTGAGGATATACTTTCTGCATATATAATCCATAAAACATCCTAAAACAAGTGTGAATATATCAGTTGCCTAACGGGTTACGCATAGCTACAAAGGCAACATCAAGACCACATTACACATCAATCTCCTCCCTGCTTACCTGGTAGATGAGCACTTTGAAGTTCTTCCTCTTGAGCAGCTCCTGCTCGTTGTTCTCCAGCTTCTTGATCTGACCCGCTTGCTTCTCCAGGTCGGTGCGCACGCTCTTCACGTTGACGTTCACCTTGCGCACCTTCTCCAGGAGCTTGGTGACCGTGCCGGCCGTGCCGCCCTGGCTCTTGGCCAGCTTGGTCATCTCGCTCTGGATGCTCGTCATGTTCTTCTCCATGTTCTCCTGCCGGGTCTCCAGGCCGTTCTGGGTCTGCTGGATCTGGTCCACCACGCCGATGATTTTGTCCAACAGAGCCAGGATCATCATGCCTGTAGCCTGAGCCTCCGTTTTCTGGGAGTCACTGTTGTCCAGTCCGGGTCCCAGCTTCAGGTCCACTTCTATGGATGGGTCGTCATCATTGTCATCATTATCGTCGTCATCATCATCATCATCATCATCATCGGATACATGTTTGCGGTTGGAGGCCGGAGTAGTGACTGAAGGTTTGGCCGCCGCTGTGACCAAAGCCACCTCTTCGTCGTCGTCAGAGATTTCGCGAAGAGCCATGTGATCTAATTTGAGGTTCGTGTCGGCCATGACCACGTCCACACAGACAAGAGCTTACACACTAGTGGACTTGCAGATGGAAGCCTAACGCGAACACGCACGGGCCGAGGCGTAGGAACGCAGCCCTGGGGGTAAAAATAAAGCCCTAAAAAAAGCCCAGTGACAGCAGACACGCGGGAAGCAGAGCGAATACAACTTGCACTTTTCTCCAAACTTCTCCTGTGTTTCTTCCGCACATCAATATAGAACGTTCTACCTTTCAAAAGATCCCTCGCTCATTTCCTCCCCTCTCCAGA
The DNA here is from genome assembly GCA_028565825.1 of Olivaichthys viedmensis. Taxonomy (NCBI): domain Eukaryota; kingdom Metazoa; phylum Chordata; class Actinopteri; order Siluriformes; family Diplomystidae; genus Olivaichthys; species Olivaichthys viedmensis. The sequence goes on along the minus strand of JAOUQW010000023.1, from coordinate 19,178,683 downwards.
CGAATCTGTTCTGGGACGTTGGCCAGCCAGCGGGTGCAGGCTCTCTCAGCACCGAGGTGTGTGAGACACTGAGCTCAACTGCCACAGCTCGTTGTGGAGCCCTCCTGTCAAACGCTCCCCTTCTCGCCTATGCCCCTCCTCCTAACACTGTCATTTACTGTAAGGCCACACCCACATTGACCATCTCCAGCTAGACCCTGTTCTTCCGGAGCCTGGCACAGACACTCGGTGGGAAACAAACACACATACTCGTACACGTAACGCACATCTGTAACATTTTGAAACTAGTGCAGGGGTATTCAATTGAATGCAAAATCAGAACTGTTTTATATCGCAACATCTGGCACAAACGGTCATGTATTTCATTTCTTCTAAAAATGTAAAAAGACAATACCGAGTGGCCTCTATGTAGTAAAATCTATCAGGATATTTTTCCTACAGGTCAACATCACTTTAGTCAAATTGTGCCAGATTCTTAGGAGAGAAATATCTATTTATTATTGTTTATAACCCCTTTGACTGTCGTCCTAAACGTAGCCCTTACATGTTAATGATTTTAACTCCAAATCATCCTATTGTATCACTCAGCACACACTGTACACATGGAGAAAAAAAAAGATCAGAGAAACTAGAAGCGCATTTCCCAGCCTAGCCTTTTATTGGCAAACAGATACACAACTTCCCAATCTCTTTACTTACTGCATGTAACCTGGTAAAACTAGACACTGTAGTCCCGCTGCTTCTTAGCTCTGCATGCAAAAGCTAAGACACTTGCTTTGTCAAAGAAACAAAAACATACACCAAAAAGACACACATTGCCGATTAATGTTAACTTTTAGCTGATTTAACTTTAAACGTATTAAAAGTGATTTCCAGTGCTTGCTGCAAATGTCCCTAAACGAATGTACAACTACAACACTTTACGACAAAGAAAAACAACAACACAAGTTTAACTGACCAGTGAAACAGCAACTCTTGGATCTATGGGTTAATGAGCCAACCTGAAGTTGCTTGTTGGGTTTTAGCTTGAAGTTTCCTGATATTCAACCAGTTAACTCAACCATCCATTCGCTAATAGCCCACAGAACCAGTTTTATGATATATCTGCCTGGATTACTGAGCTCAGATATGTTGTTATTACAGAAACCATGTACAATAATCACAAAAAAAGTGCTTACTACATAAACACACATTTAAATAGATGTAAATGATACATTTGTTGGGGAAAAAACAAAAGGGAATTTTGAAGTGAGTCCCTTTGAGGAATTCTGCATCGAATCCCTTTGAGTGAGAGACAAAAAGAGGGAGAGGAGGGCATGACGACTGTTTAAGAACTCAAATCACGACCCAAACAGGGAAGGAAGTTCACAAAAAACACAATGACTCATCAGGCAAGGAAAATAAATTTTGGAGAGAAACACAGTAGTGGTAAATGAACAGATATACAAAACGAGACCGAGGTCAGAAATTCATTCTAATATCCCAAACAGTGCAAAAAGACACAAGACGTACAACAACCCCTTCATATCGAACGTTTAAATATTCCTTAATTCTTGTTTGGACAAACAAATTAGCTTATTGATGACGACTTGACATTTCATACAAATGAATATTAAATTAATTCAATGAAATTTGGGAATTTAAATACGAGAGTAGTAAAAATGTGATGCGCACTTATGTAGAGCCCATGTTATGAACATTTTCATTTCCATCACTTCTGTCACCTGAAATATAAATGTAAATGATGGACTGCAAATCTCTTGCACTCGTTACTGCAACTCTGGGGAGGCTGAGAAGCTGGAGGCCGTTCAGTCATCAAACTTTCCCTCCAGGATGCTGTCGAACGTAAAGGGCAGGAACTTAATGCCCTGGCCAGTGTAGAACTTATTCTGAAACTCCACCCTACAAAAAGAGAGAAAAATGCCATTTAACCAAACCCCAGTCACAATGGATTTTCCAAGTTTTAAATTTGATGATAAGCCTGAAACCTTACGCATCTTAAACCAACATCAGGCTTCACCTACAGGGGGAGACTTTCCCTCATTCTCCTATTTTAAGGCACCTAATTTTGAACTGTGAGCCTATAATGTAGAATTATTCTGTTTTTCGGTTATCACCTCCTTAAAAATGCTTGCAGTCTTATTCAGCTGGAGATAATGATTTTTAACCTGAAGAGTACAATTATCCTTGAAAAGCAAATTTCCCTCTGGGTGTGTGTGTGTGTGGACTCACCAGTGCAGCCTGAGGGCATGCAGGAAGGCCGACAGACCCTCCATTATCAGTAGGATAAACACCGTCAGTGTGGCAAAGATGGCAAAAATTAAAATCAGGCCCAAGGAGCCAACAAAACCTCTCGAGGAAAGGCCGATGTGCATCACCATCGACCACAAGACCTCCGATAGCTCTACAAAAAGGAGCGCAGAAGACTGTGTGAACTACGTGGATATTTGATGTGTGCCACTTTAAGCTATTTTTGTCGCAGTTTTGACCGTGTTTAAAAAACGGTTACATGGTCAGCGTATTAAATAGGAGTGTGTTTAAGAGCACCTTTTAGAGGTGGAATAGTGTGTGTGTGGGGTTACTCACGTGCGTGAGCTAGACTCAGGGCCCACAGGCGTAAGTAGGAGGCAGTGTTTGAGATGCAGCCTAAGCAGTATTCTATAGTGTGAATGGCCTGATGCACTGCTACGTCTGCAAAATTAAACTAGACAGAGAAAGAAAGAAAAAGAAAACACAACAGAAAAATAACGAAAGAGAGGTTCAGAAAGAAAGAAGGAAGGAAGGAAAGAAAGAAACACAAACTCCAGATCAGACCACAATATGAAATCAGAACATCAGGCGTGACATCTACAGCAGTATTCAAGTAGTTCTGATTTAGTCCTGATTAATTTGGCACATCATAATATGCAACAGATTCAATCAGCAGGTTGTGTAATCACTTGATTGGTTTCATTTCAACCAAGATGGCTAAAAAAAAAAATATGTATATATATATATATGAGGATAGGCACTATCTAAGCGAATTTAGTCTTACAAGCCCAGTGGAGAAGCAGCACCCAACACCGAAGTACACCCCCACAACCACACACAAAGGGATGGGTTTGAGAAAAGTGATGGTGTGCGCAAAATTCTGCTCTTACCACTTCCTCTTCTGACTGCTTGAAGGGAATTAAACACACACACACACACACACACACACACACAAAGAGGATTAGAGTAGGGTTAGTAACAGTGCTTGGAAGGCAATAAGGAGAGATGATGAAACCAGTGTTAAAGCCATAGGAGGTTAGAAGTAGGTTAAAACGAGAGGAAATGGAGGAAAGTGTTGGCAAGGTGGTAGGCACATTAAATACTAAAGCTTCCATTTAGATTCAGAAAAAAATAATCATTTCATCATGACAGTTTTTAGACTAGTGAATAACCATGTTGTAATTCCAATATAAAATATCCACTTGTGTAACCCTGGTGGTCGGGTGGGGGTTTTGTTTGTGAGCCCGGTTGCTGGGAGATACAGGAGCTACAAGGCTATCCCACTTCAGCACAGTGCTGGTATGCAGGACAGACCCTCTCAGTGACTCACTGACTGGAATGTACAACAGCGAGCACACTGCTGACTACAGCGATATCGCCCAGAGGATTAGCTGGTGATTCCAATGACCAACCTTTACTGGAAATGATGGTTTGTATGATATCATACGTTATTGAAAGGCAGAGCTCAGAGTTACGACCTAGCAAAGATGTAGTGGCTTAATAAAGTTAAATAAAGATAAAGTATAATAAAGACAGTTGTCGAAGCAATGGCACTGAATACTGCTGCAATGTAACAAATGGCACTGAGTGGTATGAATCTCTCACACACACACACACACACACACACACACGCGCACACACCCAGTAAAAAAGTTCAATCAATGCTTTCAATAATATAAAACTTTCCGGCAAATACATAAAAACGTTTCTAACATGACGCGAGTACGACAGATCGGTTTAAAATCATTTGGAGTGGGATGTCGAAAAAATATTCGGTTTGTGTCCAGCCTTCCAAACGGACCTGTAGATGACTCCAAAATGATGGAGGGCAGATGGAGGTTTTTGCCCACATTCCATATATGATAAAAAGTAAAAAACGCAAAAAGTGATATACATGTTTTTCATTGGACAGCGGCAAAATGTATTATAAAAACTTAACTGTTTATAGACTTAACTATATATATATATATACACACACACGAGTGTGTGTGCGCGCGTGTCCATGGTTCGGTTGTTTGGTGCGCACCCAAGTATGGATGGAGTGTTCACGTCTGTCAAAACGACAGTCCGCACCACAAACAAGTGCGAAAGCGCCCCAAGTCTATTAAAACACGCTTTACAAACATTCTGGCTAAATTATCCTTTTGTTATTTGACATAGGAAAAGAGCTCCAAATAAATGCATGTCATTTACGGCATACTTCATTTCCACATTTTAATGATGTTGCATTTTCTAATTAAATATAAAAAAAACAACAACAAAAAACAAAGGTATGTGTCCGAAACTAGATATTACATGCAAGTAGTTCATTTCCAACAGGAACTTAATGGAGTCAGTCTTTGGAAGAAAAAAAAGAGAGAGAGAGAGAGAGAGAGAGAGACCTAAAAGAAAACAGAGCATAAGAGTGTGTGTGTATGCCACTCACCTCTGGCTCTTCCTCCAACTGCTGGGAGAGCTGGTCATGCTGGATGATCTCGGCTTCGTCATCCGTTGGGCCGTTCCCCACCCGGATCCCCGCAAAGTTCTGCGTGCCCTGGGGACAGAGAACACCACAGGCTACAAGTTTCTGTGTGTGCGCATGCACGTGTGACAGACATTTAAGTGCATTTTTGTGAGCAAGCCTTACGAGGTGCTTCCTAGAGAGGTACTGTCTGCGTAGTACCAGGGTCTTTACTATGAGCATACAGGGCACGCACGCAAGAGCGATGACCACCAGCAGGCACTGGATCGGCATCTACATCCAAAGATAGAGGCACAGTGAAAACATGCATGCAAATAAAAGGGCATTATAGAGCTAACAGCCTGCAATTTCAATGGCTTTGTTCTGCATCTGATGTTCTTTTCTGTCTCACATATAGCCAGTGATGATGTTCAGAGGCGTCGATATTAAGCAGTCAAGCATGATACTGTGTATTTAGTGCGTGTGTGTGTGTGTGTGCGCGTTTTACCTGTCCTCTGTATAGCGGTTTGTTGGTCGGGTCTTTGTAGTTGAAAAGGAACATGTTGATGAAGGCGATGAGGAGGCTGGGAGCCTCCATGGAGGTCTTGGCGTCGTACGCGGCCCACTTGTAGAAGACAAGCAGCACCAGGTAGCCAAACAGGCTGCTCATAAAGATGATCTCAGGGATGAACCCCAGCCAGATGTTTAGAGGCTTCTTAAAGTATCTACACAGAAGCATACACGCACAGTCTCAAATTATTCAAGGAATCCATGTTTGAGTCTATTTCTAAAACTGACCAAAGAGCTTAGGTTAAATCAGAGGTAATTAAGCCACATTTTGGCCAAAAAAAAAAAAAAAACGTACACAATTTTCCTCTTAACGCAGTCAATCAGTTGAGACATGTTTGGTGTCTGAAGTTTGCATTTTTAGTGACGCACTGGAGCTATGAGGCTAATGTTGCTAACAAGTAAGGGAAGCCTATAACTAGTAGACTAGCACTGTGCAACTTGCATGTCGACATCATCACACACTTGCCTCAAAAGACATTGTTTGACTCAATAATATCATTTCTACAGTATTACAGTCAGTATTAAATACACAAATAAAATTACGAACCGCTTCTACCATACAATTCCGTCTTCAAACCTTGGGATACACCTCCTACTAGAGTCTGATGCTTCTGATGCACACTAAACTATGTGCGGAGGAAGAAAGATGGCCGCTACTACAGTTTTTTTTTTTAGCTCTGCAACATCATTTTGTCCCTTTTGTTTTATATACAACAGTGTCATATAGTATCAGAAACCACATAAGCAAGTGTGTTTGATACGGAGATACAGTTGGACTAAGGGGAAAATTATGCATGTTTTATTTTTGGCTGAACCATAATTTAATAAAAATAATATATATATATATATAAAAATAAAAAAAAAGTTAACGTGACATGGTGCAGTAGTTTGAGATGTTGTGCTGTAATGTCAACTGAGCAATAATAAACGGAGAGCTTCATTTTTCCTTAAAAGCACGTTTTTAGAACAAAGGAGAAGAAACTTGAACATACATGTGATTAAAGAGGCTGAGAGTGACTCCAAAGAGCATTTGAGTAACTCCCAGGATTATAGACATCTTCATCTTATAGGAGTTCAGAAAGGTCAGCTTGTTGGTGGCCATGTTCCAGATCTGTGAAGGGAAGAAGAGTTTTGCTTTATAAAAGGGTGAGGAAAAAGAAGAATTGGTTTAGCTGACAGAGGATGGGGCTCTAGCCTAGCAGGAAGAAAAAAGCTGGTGGATTTGATTCGTACCGGGTCAATGCCGATGGGGTAGGGTCCTCCGAACACTCCTGGCACGGCAGGGTCCAACTGCAACAGCCTGTTTTCCTCCAGAGTCTCAAACCTGTCGAGTGAGAACAGCCATGAACTAGACAACCAATCTTCCCATCACGAGAAGGAGCTCGCACATCGCTATAAAGCCACAATTTGATGACAGCCAATCAAATTGAGCTAATTACGGGGGCTGAAATATTTTCACTAAAGATATTAACCATGCAATTTTAAGTGCATTATAATTATAATCAGTTCACTGGGGCAGTGGTTAGGGCGCTGGGCTACTGATCAGAAGGTCGTGGGTTCAAGCCTCAGCACCGTCAAGCTGCCACTGTTGGGCCCTTGAGAAAGGCCCTGAACCCTCCCTGCTCCAGGGGCGCAGTATTATGGCTGACCCTGCGCTCTGACCCCAGCTTACCAACATGCTGGGATAAGCGAAGAAAGAATTTCACTCTACTGTACTTGTATATGTGACAATAAAGTAGCATTTTATTCTATTCTATTCAGTAGGGCTTTTTAGTCTCGGTGAAGGACTCACGTCCAGTTGGCTTTTGCATTCATGAACATGGGCCGCACACTCCAGCTGGAGCCAAAGACGTTGAGCGACTTGGAAAAGCAGTCGTTGTAGATGATCCCAGTGTAGATGGAGAAAATCCCCATCAGCAGAATGATGTAACGCCCTGAAAACACCATGCTAAACATCTGAGAGGGAAAGAGGGAGAGAGAAACAACCAGTGAGACAATGCCACAGCAACTCATATCAGTGAGAAAGATACCTACTCTCTTCTTCTTCTTCTTTTTTTACATTGATGTTTCAGCATTATTATAACCACTGACCACCAATATATTAACATTTTGACATCTTTAGTGCGACATTGTACTAAACCAGGTTCTGCTTTAGCACCCACTGTGCACACAGTCAAAAACCACAAGATAACCGTTGTACGTTGTCTAGGATGGTTTACCTGAGGAGGGGTGTGTGCGTATAGGGTTGGGCACGTTCCCAATTTGCAGATTTATAAAATCTAGATACCTTGATGAGGGTAAAAGCATGGCTGCTTCTGTGCTTTTAAATATATATATATATATTTACTGTTTAATACACAAAAAATTATGTTTTTCAAAAACTATTATTTCAATGCCAAAGGAAGGTGTGAGAAGAGGATGGAAGGATGAATGGAGATGGATGGAAGAGGTGGGTGTGGCTGTGCGATACCTCGTTGTCATTTTTCTGGGCGCTGAGCCGGCTCTCTCGCAGAACCAGGTAAAGAGCAGCGCAGGTCATGAGAATGCCATGGCCCAGATCCCCGAACATGACAGCAAACAGGAAGGGGAATGTGATGACGGTGTATGGCGCTGAACACAAACCAGAACAACGAGCCCACATGAGGTTTGCAGAAGACGTGAACACGAGACTGAGACGTCTGCGTAACAGGACATGACTCAACTACACATGACAACAAAACATGTGATTTAAACTTTCTCTAGGTACTCTGATCAGCAATGCCCAAAGCTCGCCTGGCACACACAATGGGGGCTAGCTGTTCCTTCAGTTCTGGAGGCACTTGAGCGTGTGAACTGGTGAAAGAAGGTGGTATACCTGGGTTCATCTCCCGGTAGTTGCCGATGCCGTAAGCGTCCACAATATTCTGGAAACCAGAGGTGAACTTGTTGGTCTTGTTGTAGGTGGGTGGGGTCTGTTTGGTCTGCATCCTGTTCAGGATAGAGGGAACGGTGGAACCACTTTTCTCCTGTAAGAGAAAGATGAGAAAGCAAAGGGGAGTGCTTAGAATTATAGACGGACAAGGTGAGGCTTTACAAACTCAACAGGTAATAAATATAAAAAACATGGATGACTGTATTAGAACCTCAGTGCGGTTTTTCCTACAAGACAATGTGAAGATTTAAATTCCCAGAAGAGATGTGATGACCATCATGGCTATGGTGGTGATACAGCAGTGATACTGATATGTATTTGCACCCTAGAAATGATGCACTCTGTATGCGTTGAGTGACATATAAGACTTGCGGCTATATAAAGCCTCTGGGTAAATAAGAGTAAAGAAAACGGCTTAACAATTCTAAGCTGCTGTGCTAAGCTAGCACGCCCTTCCACACCCACACATCCTCATGTGAAATCCCAGGAGTCTAAACCACACTACGGCAACCATAGGACTCGCATCACACAGGCATTAGAAGCATACATGCTTACTGTAACTGTATACTAAAACAGAAAAGGAATTTCTATTTTAATTTATTATACACTCTCTATTATGATAGACAGTACACCAGTGCTCTGCTTGCTATTTCAAGAACTGGAGAATGAGCACCACCTTATTTTCAGCCGTCTATGGTGCTAGCTTTGCCATGTTTTTGAGACGAGCAGTATATATGCGCGAGAGAACCAGGAAGACACGGATATGGACACACACCCTGGTAATCCATGTGTGGGTGGGAATGCCAGGGCGTGTTGCTGTCTCAGTCCTGGTGACGGTAAGGTGCGAGAATCTCAAGCCAGGCACACACAAAGGAAGGTGCTCTAGTATACACACACGTAGTGTGAGCACAACCAGACACGCAAATCCTTATATCACTTTACATGATAGAGCCAAATGTTAGCTTATCTAAATATCTCTAACATTAAAGCTAGCTCCACCCCATAACAGTACCTTCATCCTAAAACTTTTAAGCCATTCGAGTCCTAGGCCTAATCCTAACATTAACCTTACCATAACCAAGGACATTGAAATGTTCAACGCTTTTAGTTTCAGGATCAAAAACCAGTTCCTTCTTCAGAGCATACATCAGGGAGAGCTTCAACAAGCAGATTAGCTTGTTTCCTAAATTTGTTACTTGCAATGTACCTGCATGCACGGATTTGCAATAGTTTACAAAACACACGGAGGTTACCAAATCTACCAAACAATACTGAAAATAATAGTTATAAAGACCTTTAGTCTACAAAAAAATCATAAGAAATGCAATTCCGTGAGACTGGTTTCTGAGACAACTTCTGCAAAAATAACAAGTATTTCTGGCCTGTGATGTAAAAAAATGTGATGTTTAAAGGCTTTCTTTGCAAACAGCCAACTTCAAAGCTGACCCAGAGATGCCAAGCTGGACTGGAAGCAGTAAAGCACTCTTTATTAAAAGTTGGTATGTGCGACTTCTGTTGAAAGACAGCTTTAAGTTAAAATGTGCCTCAGCCCTTTGCTCTACAAATCTTGTTCTCCACGGAGATGGCCTCGAGCAGAATTTAGTCCTGCATATGTCTTTGCAAGTTCTTCCATCCAGACCAGATATGTACAACAAACTGTGGACCAGTTGTGCGGAGATATTTGTTTAATATCATGCATCTTACACAGTGATTGGGTTTCAGATACTCGGCCCACTGGGAAATGGGAAATAAACTCTGATCTCAGGGCACTCATGAGTCACACTTGGAGCATGTGGGCATTCCTTCCGAACATCTAGTCCACTGCCTGTGTGTGGGTGTGGAGAGCGGAATGGGAAAGTGTGTTTCTTGGACATGAGTCATTCTATGTGATAATGTGTGTTTTCCCAAATATGTGTACCCATGCATACCCAAACACACACACACACACACACACGTCCTTTATGTAAAATCACTGCACAAAAAGTAAGAATTCAAGAAAAATTCAAGAATTATACAGAACTTTATCACGTCTGGACAAGTTTACGTCCAACCAAAGAGTGTGTGTGCAGTTATCGCCTCACCGTGCCTCTGCGCAGAGCGAGCTGAATGGAGTCCAGGTCAGACAGAGGGCACCAAATTTCAGCAATCAGACACTTCTGTGTGACATCGATGTTGCAGAGATTGAGTGTGTGGTAGATGGCCTTCATCTTCCTCACTTTAATAAACCACACACGTAGGGTCTTAGCGGCCGCTTGCAGCACGCGCTGTCTGTGATCCGCCGTCTGATTCAGCACCTGGAAACAAAAAGGTAGAGGAGTCGTCCCCAGAGGAAGCGTGAGGAACGGTGCATGTGGAATAGTGTGCAACATGGTGTGGGACTGGGAAAAGGAATGAAAATTGTTAAAATGCCAGATCAGTGAATGTGCATAAATATGAGGCCGGTTGCACCAGCAGGTCTTAACTAAGGCTGACCTGATTACTAAATAGGTAATTCGAACGTCTTTTTTTTCTTCCGCAACGTGATGTCTTTTTCTTCCGAGTGAAACAGCATTTTGGGGAAACATAAAGGTTTTGGTGATTAACAACCAACAATGCACTTTCTGTCCATGATCCTGCTTGCTAATCGGTAGCACTGCAAGTGCGAGCTAACTTGGTGGGGGTTATTGGTTATTAGATGTTTTTTTTGTCCCGCCCTCAATTCTACCAGTGACGTAATCAAAATCAGAGGCCGTTTAGAGGCGGGACAAAGTCGCCGCACTTTAGTGAAAGATGACAGACGAAGAAGAATTGAATCTTTTAGAGTGATTAGTACAGATGAATCCTCGTCTTTAAACACGCTGCACCAATCAACGGTATGCCCAAGGTGAAACTGACTAGATTTAGCTGCGTGTGTCCATGTGATACATATGTAACAACAGTTGCTAAGCAGCCTGCATTGCTAAGCAAAATAGCTAGTTGCTACGTGTGTAAGTACAGTACTACTGGCTAGCCCATAGCTAGCTTTCAAATTGCTGCTACCAGATATGAAACAATAAAAACCTGCAAAAGTAACTTAGTAAAGACGAATTGAATGACTTTTTGAATGACTGATTGAAAGCCAAAACAATTGACATGATAAATACTAAGAGATGGCATAAATAAATGGGTCGGAAAGGACAACATGCAGTTAAAAGACGCAAGAAAACTGGAAAGACCTTTTGAGCAAGATGAGAAACCAGCATCCGATGACATTATCGATGTGTTTGGAGAGGATTGTACTGATCTCTGTGTAAAATCCTGCCCATGATTGGAAAAAAATGCATCATTGTAATGAAATAGTAAATGTTTAAACTGGTTACCATGACAGCGGTCTGTAAAAATTCAGTTCATGACCAGTTGGTGCAACGGTTTTAGCGTTACGTCCTGAAAGTTACAACCGACTTAGCTTAAGACCAGGCGTAATCCCTGTTACTGACCCCTGGTGAATTAATATGAGAATAAGTTACCGCTCCACGCATCAGGAAGTTTCTTGTACTTCGACCAGAACACAAGCTCAATTATCAGTGTTATAATAACAACAAGAATATAATTGGAGTTAACCAGTATCTGGACAGCTGGAGATAACCCCTCCCTAACGAAGCATGCTACCCATGTTTCCTTTGGTCCTGTGTAACGAGGCAGGCTTGTCTACAGCAGATCAGGGGCCATGTATGGCTGTATGCGCCTCCCTGGTTTTCTCATTAGAGATTACTTATGGACCTGGGCTGAGTCTGAATAAACAGCACAGCACACGGAGAGTCTATTTTGGGGAAACTGAACCTCCCTATAGGCCCTGGCTGACAGAGAATGTGATGTATATGAGCGTGAGAGGGAGAGAGTGAGAAAGAGATTTAAAAAGAGAGAGAGAGAGAGAGATAGTGCCAGCAGATCAGCACATACCAGACAGCTCCAGTGCCAGTCTTAATGCCCAGGCCTGCCCTGTACCATGCTAGACACACACTCAATACACTCAGCTCTCTGGTCAGGCACCTACATGCCTCCAGGGGACCCCTGCTACCACAGACACACCAGCACTCACACGGACAGTGGCAGGCTACATCTCCCTGAATCTGTCAGTGCACAAGTATCTTCATTCGCTTCTATATGTATCTCAGTCTCCTCCAAATCTATGACTGTTACAGGTGTTACAGTAACAAGTAGCAGACTGGATATATATTTCTGTACTAAATGTTTCATTCTCCTTCCTTTTCCTGGACAGTTTTCTTTTTTTAATGTGGTCCTACTGTTTTGCTGGCACTCTGTTAGCAAAGCTAAATATTGTGATGTATACCGTATATTCTGAAAATGCCTTAGAGTGTCGTGATAATATTTTGGCAAATATCGTCCACCCCTTAATTTAATGCCATATTTAAGCAAGCAAAGTACTGGAATCATGTGCAATAATCTACATGGTGACTCACAGATTGTAGCTTTCCATCGATTGGCGCACAACCTACCCTGCTCATGTGCTATTAATTATTATGAGATCCCGTTGCACAGCTGAAATGCATGTTTATTTGCCGTTTTATTACCAATCCGTTATAGTCAGGAATATTTGATACAAATCTAAAACTTGATGCCAGAAATCCAGCGAAGCTTCAGAGCACTTTAAGTCATTCAAAGCATCCACACCGAGTGGCATTATCAGAATAAGTACATGTAGGTGGGTGAGTGTGTGTGCGTGTGTGTGCGTGTGGGTGTTATGTGAAGAAGGATGAGCCGAAAACACAGAGCCAGTACACTGTCTGGCCGATGTCTCAACGTGGGCGTGTATGAATTTGAGCAGGTGTGAGGGCGACACCCTCTGCGTGTGTGTATGCAGGACAGCAGGGGTGTGTGTCTGCAGCTATGGTCACTATGTGTGTGGGCAGCAGCAGACCGTGCACACCCAGTGGCATCAAGCCTTCGCTTTCCTAATAAGGCTCTGGCAAAGACTTTCAGATGGACTATTACCCCCACCCCCGCCCCCCCCCCCCCCCCCCCCCCCCCCCCACCCACCCACCACACGATTCCAGACTACCCCA
>JAOUQW010000023.1:19154744-19165460 GCA_028565825.1 Olivaichthys viedmensis | reverse complement strand
CCCCCCCCGGGGACTTAAACCCTCCCTTTCCCAAAAAGGCCCCGGGCAAAATTTTCAAAAGGGCTTATACCCCCCCCCCCCCCCCCCAACACCATTATCCCATTACAAATGGTCCCAGTAGGTGGCATCTATGACTCACTGATGAGGTTCCAGTGATGGCGACAGCCTGGAATTAACACTACATATATTCCTGTCTATAAAAACATTTTTTTTTCATTTGTTGGGTTGGCCCACTCGTCCATTCCAGGGATTACGGTACTTTGCGATCCTCCAGCAGTTACGACAGAAGTCTGGCAAGCTTGGCAGACAGCGAACACGTTCCTCCAACACTATTCAAAGACAAGCGCTCACTCAAAAATTATAACACACAGAAATTAGCATGATTGTATTTAGCATAAGACAACAGAGGGTACTTATAAAATGAAGTACAAGGTTCCAGCCTTAAACACTGCTGTGTAATCACTTCTTTGTAAGAATGTACTACGGCTGTCGAATTTCTTTCAAAAATAGATTTAGCATTTAAATGCATTCAAGTATTAACGAGTCTATAATTTTATCCTGGCACAGACAGAACAAGCCTTAGCAGTAGTGCTAAACGATTTGCTTCTATCGCATAAACTACAGAAGCTAAAGCTTTTGTTGCTTTCTTAAGCAAAGAAAATCACACAGATCCTAATTTTATGATAACCTTTAATGTTTCCGATTATTTTATTTATTTATTTTATTTTTTTACCCACAGTAATGTTTTTTTTTATCACTTACGCTTGATTTTACATATGGTATAATATAATGACGTTGCAGAGCCTACACAGTGCACCAATAGAACGCAACAATAAAGGGACAGAAACTAAACTATGCTCGACTATAGCGATAAAAAACTGCTTTTTTGGATGCAGGAAATACATTATGTAAAATGAAAATGGCTGGTACATTATACAACGAAGAGACGTATATATTGATTTTTCTTCTAATTAGACAAAATATGAGGGGGTGCGTCTTATACTCTGGAGTGACTTAATGCCTGGAAAATGCTGAATTGTCAAGAGAGAGCCATAAAACATGCTGAAAAAAAGACAGGTTTGTGCAAATGGCTCGCAGTGAGGTATGTTAAGGATAGTATGTGTACGTATAATGCAGTCTCATTAGAATACTAGGTCTCTGACTACACACACACACAGAATTAAATCTAAGCTAATTATAGGATCACAGTGGCAGGATCATCATATCGACCATATCACTTCAACTCTCCGGTCAGACGAGCTCTGACGTGTCGAATCAATCACAATGATTTTTCATTTCTGCATTTTCTCCCTGTAACTAGTCCAGTGTGCATACGTTATTGGCCTAGACACTGACCTGCGTCAACTCTTGCATAACCTTTTTTTTTTTTTTTTTTTACAAAACCCACTGTTCAAACCATGTACGGGAAGCTCTTTCATACAGGACTTGGGGGCAGGCTAATGTAAACTGACATAAAAAAAAGGGCAGGCAGCTGAGCATACACACACACACACACACTCAAAAACAACAAACAAAGGCAGAGAGCCAAGTGCGCATGCGCACACACAAATATAATGTACACAACCACTAGACAGACTGCTGCCGTCCTCTTGCCCTTCCACTTAAACCACAACATCAGAGTACAAGAGCTTACATTAGTTTGTGTTTATTTATGAGGCCCTTATCGGTCATTTGTCACTGAATATTATCTACGTCGACTTTGAACAATGGACAATGGAAAATCTGGTTTTAGTTATTGTGCACCAGTAAGTTGGAATGCTCTGCTAAAAATGCTAAAGTTCAGTTTGCTTTGGTTATTGAAATATATAACTCCAAATCCCTTTTCAAATGTTTGAGCTCCTTTTTATTGCTTTTATTTTTTATTGTCTTTATTTTATCCCCTGGACTATTTATAATTTCAAAATCATGGTTTTAGCTGATTGTTTTATTGACTGTTCTACTGCTATTATTATTTGTTTACTCATTTCAATCTTTGTGCGTTCTCCGTTATTTGTTAGACTTGGCTTGCATACAAATGAGGGTTCTCTCTAAATGTACTTCAAGTTTATATATATATATTTTAAAAAAACAGTACCAAATTGAATATTATGGTCCACTTTTTTTGTTTTCGTAAAACAGGGAACGCTTAGTTTGAAGTCCTCGATAGAGATGGGCAAAATCCTGAGCAACGTTCTACCCCCAGCTGAAGAAGACTCAGCAAGGGCTCTTTTGCAAGCATATATCTCTCTCTCTCACCATTTGGAGGTCATCGATACGAGTGTTGACTCCTGCTGCCATGTCCTTCCTCTCATGTGGAGTCTCAGGGCAGGGGTACAGTGAAGCCCGAAACCTGTAGATAACACACACACACACACACACTCAGAGACAGTTATCAGTCACTCTACAGGCAACTGACAAAAGTATGTTATTCATTGAAAAGGGGAATCTAAACAGCAATCAACAGAGTCCTGGTACCCTTCACAGATTTTCTTCACCCGGTTCTTCAGCTGATCTCCCTGGAAGAAGATGATGAACACCGACTTGTGCACCTGGTCACCCTGTAAAACCATCAAAACACAGAGAGGCAGCCATCGGTAACATTCCCTTTACTGAATATAAAACTGGCTGTTGTTTGGCATTCAGACCGTGTGTTAATGAAATGGTCCATTTCTGATCAAAGGAAGGGCACTCACGCTAGTGGGGTCCTCCAGGGGCTCCTCAATGTCTGCCTGGCGCAAGAACACGTTGCCTCGACAGACTCTCCACAACATCCTCTCAAAGGTGGGAATCCTCTCTCTGCCAATCACACCTGCCACAAACCTGCAAACAGTTAAAACCTCAAGTTAAGGCTGGTTAAGAACTCGGGTCTGTAGTTCCGAATGACTTCTGCTTTGATTAAGATTCAAAAGTGTAGTCCAGCGTTGTGATGAACGGGGGAAGATTTCTCTCAAACATCGATTCAGTGATCGCATAAGCCCATTTAGTTTCACGTATAACTATAAAATGAGCTCATAAACTCAGTTGCACTGCAGACACTTGGGAATGAAAATGTGGCACACAGTTTTTTCAAAGTTTGACTTTAGACTCGGCCGAGCCGGGCTGGTGTTGTCAATACTGCCGTGAACAGGCAAATACATGGAGATAAACATTGAAATAAACACAGCAAGAGGAACTGCATGTACTGCATATAACAATAATCATACATTTATTCTGAATAACCTTTTTAGTTGTACTCCTCAGCGTGCCACTAAATGATCTTTTGTGCTACTGAATTTTCTAGCCTGCTAGCACCTAAATAAGTGATCTCCTGTTAGCACTGGTTTAGATTTAGCGCTTTAGATATTTATTGGGTGACATCAGACTGTGCACGTTCTAACACCTCCTAGAAAAGTGTGAAACTGCCATTTTCACACTGGCTAACTGTGAGCGATGGCTAACTTTACACATGAGGAGTTTCATAAACTATTTTTTACACCTGTAAACTATTATTACACCTTTATAAGGTCAAACACAGGCTTACAAATAGTGCTTTACATTTTCCTGTTCCAGACCAGCAATTCTACTGCACTGTAAACAGCATCAACACAGGTAGAGCATTTTCTAAGACCTGCTCAACTTCCCTACGAGACTATGCATTACACTGTAAGACACAAACTGCTGGTCTGTGCAGCAGGGCATCTTGCAGTTCTCCAGGTGTCGGTAGGAAAGCAAATCTTTACTTCTTTACTTTTCAAATGGTGCAAAATCTTAAGACAGAAAGCTGGGACGCTGCCCAGGCAGTGGATCCAGAGGTTATAGGAGCACAATGAACAAGACATATGAGGTAAGAGTTGTTCAAACAAGCCTTAGGATGGTTCAGAAGACGCAGACGCACTTCAGCTGACAGGCTACAGAAACCCAGATAACTCACCCAAGCCTGAGAGGAACTCGTCCAACCTCGTTTGGTTCCAGCAGAGTGGACGACTCCTCCATTAGAGCAGGGTCCTCCATCTTCAAAACAGAGACGGAGATGGACAGTTAGACAGACAGACAGGCAAGCAGACACTTAGAAAAAAAGAGAGAAACAGAGAAAGAGAGAACTGTATATCAAGAGCTGGCAGGGTTTATTTTATTAACCAAGCTGAAAACATAAACAAACTAAATTGGTATCCCTCATGTACTCAGGTGTTTCCCCTATTTCGGCAGATATCTGCCCAGTTTCTAAGACGGTCATTCATAAAGTTACCCTTTACTACAAAACGTACACAAGTCATCCTCATTGCCATAAGCTTATAAATACTAATGTTTTTTTTGTTTTCTTTTTTTAAACAAAGTGAATGATTACATGATAACAGATGTTCAGCGAACTGATTTACTCTCAACATTAACTTGTAAAAGACAATAACATCAAAGTTCACCTAAAAAGGAGGGCAAAGTGATTTCAGGTCAAAGATCACAGTAGCTATTCATATAAAACATTCTAACACATGACTTGGTTTGATTATTGCACTAAATGGGCATGACAAATGTTCTCTCTTGCGTCGACACATTTTCTTTGAATAAAGAAGAAGAAGAAGAAAAAAAAAGAATAAATCCACAAGAAATTACTTGGAAGCTGAATAAAATTACAAGAAAAGAGGAAGAACATTTTTTTTTTAGCTTTGAAAACCTCATCGAAGAACTGCTGGGTGCGCCTGAGAATGTGTTTGAGCTCAGTCAGTTCCAGAAAGTTCTTCTTCAGGGCTTCCTGGTTAGTGTTGATCTCCTTCAGCTCATTCTCCAGCTTCTCAAATGTGGCCTGCACAAAAATGGATAGAAACTCACATTACTGAGGGGGTGGGCTCTATCCCTCAAACCATATCAGACTCCTTTTGCATTTGAGGTTTAATGACTAAGCACAAGACTTAAGAATAGGGTGAACAGAGTGTTTTTACTAGGGATGCACCAAATATACTGTATTTGGCCAAAGTAAAAATAGCACATACTCTGTTCAGCCGAACGAGTAACGATGCTGAATATTTTCGACCGGATACGTCTCGCTGTTTTCGTTGCTTTTGCTGCAGTTATTAATGACTCGTTTAAACAGGGACAGAGAAATTCTCCACCACGAGTGAACGCAACACCCCGATCAATAGCCCATGCAAAGGACATCAGAACAACCCATCCATGTGTTGCATTCAAGCTGTGTTTCCGGCTGCTGCTGTGTTGTCTATTGCTATATGAAAGGAGAACGATGCTGCAGTTCTCAGAGTGACGGGTAATAAACAAGTGTGGGCACGCCATCAAAACAGAATTCGTCTCATTAACAGCTTATTTTTTATATCGGAAACATTGGATCGACCGTAGCAACAATAAAAGGTGACTTATAGCCTATACATCTGTTTGCGTGCTTAAAATAGTAATCTGTGACAAAAAACAGCTGGACAAGCAGCTGTACAGGTACCTAGACGACAAGTCACATGAGCTGAGTGCTCTCCTCTGAGCATGTTGAGGCATTTGCCAATGCTATGTGGTATTTCCTTTGAAAGGTTACCAGTACACGTCACAAGTATTGAAGAACAAATGCTAGATTTCGTCCTCTGAGACTGATATTGCTTGAGAAAGGCCTCAGGAACGGGTTTACTACCAAATCGGACAGACAAGCGAAAAAAACACATAAAACTGATTTCGAAGCGATTCAATACCTCCAAGTCAATCATGTCTCGAGGGAAAGGGACCTCTGGGTTCTCCCCTGTGTCCACAATGTGTATGTTGGCCTTCCTTATCTCCTTCTCAACAAACCCTAGGGAAAAAGTGATTGAGGATGAATGAGTATACCGAAAGAGAGAGACAGGGAAATGATAGTAAAAATGTAATTCTTAGCTCATATGATGCATTGCTGCGACTCACTCAGTTTGCGGTCCATCTCTTCGCAGCGGCGCACTTCATTCACAAACTTCCTCTGGAAGACGTTCACGTCGGGGTTCAGCTGCGGTTTACACAGAACAGAATAAACAGAATGAACCAAAACCCTGAGGCAGGGACAAACCAGTTATCAAAATACAACATGTAGATGCTACTTCTCTGTAAAGGCTGTATTCAACAACCTACAAACACCTGGCATTCGACACTGTAAAGCATTTCTTGTGTTTTTCCTTTGTTACATTGCATTTAACAAACTATTTGTAACAGGAGTGGCAAACCAACAGACATCCAAGTTGCTAAATCGGTGTAAGAAGGGTTTGTACTGTGATTAACATGAAATTGGCTGACACGGGTCACACACTACTTAGTAAAGAGAAGGGCGAGGAAGAATTCTCAGGAATATCGCGTGAAAGATTCTTGTGTGCTCTTAAATGGCTGAACATGGTCTGTTTAAATCTCCTTTGTTATGAGTATTACTGAAATGACTCGTGTCCCCTTAAAATCCCTTCTGCTTTGTATATTTGGATAAATTCACACACATTGCAGGCCTGCAAAAAAATTAAAATAAAAAGTGACTTCTTTCCCCTTTACTCAACCTTTGTGCCTGGGCGACTGTGATGAAAACGACATCTAGCATTTTTACCATTTAGCATAGCACACGATTTTAGCGCAGTAATACGACGACATTTTCGCAATCTTCAACAGTCACCCTAGGTTAATAATTTAGTTTGTACCTGCTGTGGTGTTGTCTGCATGATAGTGGGCAATTACACGCAAGGACAGTAAAGCTAATTTTAAACCAGTAGTGGTAGCTGTGCCACGATAATCAGAAGTCTGACGTGAAACCAGCTATTTAACTATCAACTACATTGTAGTTAAGGTCAAACATTTTTCGGGAATCTACCCTTGCGTGTTAAGTGACGGATATTTAATAATAGAAAAAAAAAAAAAAAAAGAGTTTATTAGCATTTGAAACCATGTTGACGGAGGCTTTGAAATGTCAGAAAGACAAAACCAAATAGAAACAGGATCCTCCAGAATGGTAAAATATTCATTTGCTATTTACTTCGCGCACGGATGGCCACATCAGTGCATGTGCTTAATTGTGTACTCACATCTCTGAACTGCACCATGCCGATCTCCCCGAGCTCGCTGACACAGCAGTAGGCGGACTCGGACTGTAGGAAGAGCTGGGCCAGAGTCATCTCCTCGCTGCGAAACAGCTCCCCCATGATGCCACGCTACAGCTCACCCCACCACCCGAGAACACCTGAGAAAGACGGCAAAAGTTTAATTCACAGACAAGTCATAAACTGAAGCAAAGACTGGCAAGAAAACAGCGTAAAAGCACCGAACCAGAATAGACAGAGTCCCAAACGCTGTTCAAATTAACAGGGTGAAGTGTGTATTATCTACACTGAGCAGAGGGGAAGGAAGAGAGGGAGGGCCTGATACCACAGGGCAAGCCAGAGCTGAAAAACAACACGTTAAAAACGCCTCCACTCACAGCTTCTGCACTGCAGTTTACATCAAGTTAAACTGAAACTAAACAGTTTATACCTACAAGTACCTAAATACTGCTTTTTCCCCCCTATTTACATAATAGGGTCACTGTTTTTCGGTTATACGTTCAATAGCGTGAATGTTTCTAAAACATTCTTAAGCCTAAAACTATTTTGATTGTTTGGTACATAATTGCTGCCTCTGTAAATGGCGAGATGCCTTCTCAGACAAAACAGTGAGCCGAGTAAAAGGTGTGACGGTGATTATTTTCGATACTCCTTTGTGGGAAAACTCCCTGGTGGCTTTGTTATCTGTTTGATAAGCAGAAACAGTCCCACAGACATGGGAAAGACAGACACATGGCAATTTCAGCGTTACGGATGTGACATTTGAGCTCGTATCGACTTGCATAGTGTCTCATTGCCTGCACAAGCACATCTGGTCGTGTGACCTTTCAGAGAGAGAACGCAGACCGATATACAAAAGTAAGATCTTCATTCATGGCTTATTATAAATGCATATGAATACGTTTCTGTAAGATGAACAGTCTTTTGGACAGAAAAAAGACATCACATCTTTGACCCATATCTATTATAGATATATAGTGGTTTATCACTGTTATTATGGATGTAACATGACATGGATTAGAGTGTTTTTGGGGAGACAACACAGTCCCTCACAGGTTAAAGACTCAGAATATACTGCATGGATTTGTATCACACTAAATGCAGCAGCAGGACAAAGGCCCTAAATAATACTCAGTAAAGCTGTAACTAAAGAGCACAGATGTAATCTTATGCTTCATTGCTGTCTCGCCCTCCTTTTAGCATGTGATAGCATGCATGGTTGTGAGAGAAAAGGCTCCCATTCAGACAGAATCAGAACATTATAATGGGGCATTCAACATTTGTCCAAACTGCAGCATTTGAGGGACAGACCTGTGCTTTATCATAACAGCTATTGCGAAACAAAGTTTGGCTGCATTTATCGAATCCGAGAATTAGGGCTGGGAGCTATGATAACGTGATATCCATATCGCAACATATTAAAATCAGTGCTTTTGTAACTAGATGTTAAAATCTATTCTTCTACTCATTTTATCCTTTTCCCTCGTTAAATACTTAAATCTTTTTGTAAACGTTGAATTAAAAAAAAACCCTGACCCCGATTCAAACAGTGAAGCAAAGTCGTTTACATGTACTTTTGCTGCTCAAATACAGACGGGTGACAAATTAAAGGAAGAATCTGAATAAACAGAGTGCATCCACAGGTCACGAAGAGTCACTGAACGGTTTGATGAGGATGAAAATGGTGTAAATCATATGCTATGGCCTTCACAGTGACCAGATTCTCAACCCAATTGAACACCTATGGGAGATTTTGGAGCGACGTGTTAGACAGCGGCTCTCCACCACCATCATCAAAACACCAACTGAGGGAATATCATTTGAAAGAGCGGTTCTCCATCAGTTCCTCCAGTACACTTCCAGAGACGTGTAGAATCTACGCCAAGCCGCATCGAAGCTGTTCTGGAGGCTCGTGATGGCCCGAACAACCTCACTAACACGCCGTTGGTTTTTCTTTCAATTTGTCTCCCGGCTGTAGCTACATTCCGCGGACGTGCACTATTTTTGGGTACTCTTTCTGCCTTGTTTTCGCCCCCCCAATCATCTCGATTAGGATTTGAATGAGATTTTACCTCTGTACTACCTTCCCTCAGTGTCCCCCACCCCACCCCACCCCACTCAACACTGCATTTCATTTAGCCTCCACATTATTCCAACCATTTTATCATCAGACCCACTTGCAGTTGGGCATTGCCTTTTCGTTGGTCTGTAATTGGTTTCTTATTTGTGTTTTCCATCATGAACCCGTGTAAAGAAAGAAAAAGAAAAGCGGATTACACATTAATCGGAGACATGTGACCTCCGCGAAACCTCTCAATTTCACAACCAGTTTATAAGATCGCTCGGGGCGGCAAAGAAACGGCGTCTGATCGTCTCATGGAAAACCTGGAGGCTTGCTGCATAATTTAGTGAAGCCACTGCGCTTTCCTCGCCCTCCCTAACGCATCAGCCGCTTCCCTTACCCAGCGCTATAACGTGCTAACGTCTACTTCATGTTTAACTGAGTAACGAATGAATAACGAGACACCCTCCGTCTTATAATGCCATCTTTAAAAAAAAAAAATGTCTAACAGCAGAACGTGCTGCTGCATTTGCTAACAAACTGTACAGTAGAGACAAGACGTAGAACACAAAAAAGGGCAGTTTTCTCTTTTCTTTTCTTTTCTTTTCACACAGCTAGCTAGACAGGATTAAACTCTGGACTTGATATCAATGACGCAAGTTCTCAATACTGTCCCTCGCAAGCCAGTAGAGAGTCCCATTAGCTACACGGGTCCTTTTAAAAAAAACTAGCCGGCTAACACGCTAGCTAAATTAAATGCGCTCCCGTCTCCCGTCAACGCGACAGGTTGCCGGCAAACAAATTCGCAAGTCGCGCTGACCGCGGCGAAGACGGCTCAAACGACTTCAATAATATCAAACCCACGTACACAAGGACAAATGAAAACTCCTAAATGTCGGGGTTTTTTTTTTGCGACCCACATCACTAGGCTAGCCTGGCTAGCTAATGCTAGCAACTCATCCCGAAACAGGTTGCCGCGTTCAGAGTGGTCCAGCTGAATAGCGCCATTTCTTTTTCTTCTTTTTTTTATACGAACATTAACGTCAGCGTAATTTACAGTCGGCCATGAAAATGTAGAGTTTAAAGAAGCTTCTTTTTCTTTTTTTTTACTCACGATACAGTAATGATAATAAAAGATGGGATGAATTAAAGCCTCTTTCTCTCTCCGGCGTTCCGTCCCCCAGACAACGGTCCTCTCACTGTGATCAGCTGATCAGGCTCGCGCACCACGAGCGTGACGTCACGGGTAGGCCCGCGCAGGTCACGTGACCTAGGTAAAGCGCTCCTTCGTTCACAGGTTTCCTCCCAAAAAGCTGATCCAGATGCGCCGGTTTAACTGCTCCCAAAAAAGAACAAATAAACAAGCCCACACCTGACTCATCAGCTCATGAGATTACAATGGGTGTGCTGGATTATGACTGAGTCACCTGGTAAATGGCTGACACCTGGAGAAGATTCGATTCAGTTCATGTGAACTCAACTTTTACTGTCATTATACTGGTTTCTCATCAGCTCATGAGATTACAATGGGTGTGCTGGAAGAAAAAAAAAGGAGGTCATCAGAGCTGGATTATGACTGAGTCACCTGGTAAATGGCTGACACCTGGAGAAGATTCGATTCAGTTCATGTGAACTCAACTT
>JAOUQW010000023.1:19132096-19143402 GCA_028565825.1 Olivaichthys viedmensis | reverse complement strand
TGTAAAGCTGCTTTGTGACAATGTCCATTGTTAAAAGCGCTATACAAATAAAATTGAATTGAATTGAATTGAATGTGACTTGTCCTGTCTGGGGCACACTGTGTACTGAGTACAGGGCTGTAAATATGGAGATGAGTGTGTAAATAAGAGCCGGAAAAGGGAACACAGGTCGAGGCATCATTAAAGCAACATGTTCTGTACACAATTATCCCACCTCTTTATTTCACTTTAGGTTTGAGACCAGTTTTTCTGTGTCTAATGATTATGTGTATTGCACCAGCCCAAAACAGGGATGAGAATGAAACAGCATGGAATAAAACAGCAGCCAAGCCCAAAAGTGCAGATATGAACATGCCTAAACTGCTAACCGCATTATCATACCATTCATCACTGAGTGAGATGAAAACTTGGCACAAGATTGGCAGGTGTACACCGGCAACAGAATTTGCATATGATTGCCATAATGAGTTAGCTATGCACTTCAAAATATGTTTTTTTCTCCTTCTGATAAGCTAGCATTACATTTCAAAAGTACACTCATAGGACCAATGGTTACAGTTCTGACATCTGATTGGCACTACGAACAGTTCCAAGGGGGCTTTAGGACTGCAGCTACGTAAGATAAACTTTTTCCCTTTAAAGTTGAGAGGCAAAAAGTGTTTCTCACAATGCACTTTGACCTTCTCGGTTTTTATTGTTTCCCAAATTTTTCCGTTTCATTTTACAATTTTGTTTAGAACACACAAAGTTTTCAGGCAGCGATGAGAAGAGACGAGGCGATGTTTCATTCCTAAATGCTGACAAATCATTAACAGGAAAAGGACAATGTGGTTTCATGACCATTAGTATCTCTACCCCACCCTGATAGTGCCACTGGCACAGACTAGCAGGCATAAAATTGCACGCTCACACACACACACACACACGCACACACACACACACACACACACACACACTTTCTCAGTTTGGAATGAACTACTCACCAGATTCCAGTGTTCAGTCAACTTCCCAATATTCATTTATAAAAATAACAGCTATAATTTGAAACCAGAAAAAGAACAGATGTAAGAAAAACAGAGTATAAAAGGTTTTTCTGTCTTCCCTCTCTTTGTGTGTGTTTTTAAACTTTTGTTTCTCACCAGAGAAGAAAATAGCTATGTGCAACCAAAAGCATTTGTGTATTATTGGGAAGAATGTATTCATGCCCCAAGGAAAACTCTCTCATACACACAGCAAGAAAGTGTGTATGTATTGGAGGGGTAAAGAATGTACTTCAGCCACATGAGGAACACATTAGTGCCTGACAGACTCATTGACCTGTTTTTGTGCACTTCTCTGCTCCTTTCTCTGAACTTGGCTGAGTAACTTGGTACAGAAGCACAGAAGTGATCAAGAAATCAAGAGACGATGCTTCATTGCCACATCAGGGGGAAAAAGGTGAGATTTGTTGTAGTGCAGCTCATGAGAAAATAGAGAGTGCATGAATCTAAAATATAAAACCACAACTCACGAGTGCAATAAATACATAAATACAGAGGTAAACCAGAGGGGAACCGTGGGGGCGTCTAGGCCTTCAGGGAATTTATGGGAACTAAAAATTATATGTCTGTTTAGTTATTTTTATTCCATTCATTCATCACATTGGTTGGATTTAATATCTGCAAGTGTTGTAGTAATTGTCTCACTTCATTGTGCTTGTTTTGGTTGGTTAAACATAAGGGTTAAATCTTGAAATGCCAAAAGGAAACTGATCCAATCAGGATTTCTTCTACCATGGTGTCTAGAAACACCTCTTAGGAAGAAAAAAAAAGCGCCTAGCACCCTTAAGGATTGTTCGGTTTGTCTCTCGGGGGGAACCATTAAGAGTTCTATAAAGAGTTCTATAAAACCCTACAACAGACGGATTCCCTTTCAGAGAGAGTTCCGAATAGAACCCATTTAGGAAGCTAAGAGCTCTTAACTTTCCAAAGAAACCCATGAGGAACCATTTTTGATCTAAGAGTGTAGATACAGCCAAGCTAGCTCACCCATTAGTTAGGAACTGGACAGAAGTTGTACGCGTCAAATAAATAACATAATTAGGGTGTTACAGTAGAAAAAAACAAACATGACTCCAGGTCATCTGGAAGGCCAAGATACGTCACTGACTGGACGCATGAGCGCAGCTAACCAAAAGCTAGCTGGTCTTTTTATGCAATCATGCATTTTACATACAGAGATGGTTATCAGAATTTGAGGAGTCCATAAGGAGTTTGTGTTCTTTACATACCAGTCTGTCAGTCCCATGATATCAGATGCTGTACTGAACATCCTCTGTAATGTTTAAAAGCTGTCTCTTTTTGAAGATACAAAGATACATTTGAGCCACCGTTATTTGCATATTTGCCATGCAATGGATCTAGTTTCTTAATTTCAGGAAACTTATGAAACTTGTGAATTTGAAAGATCAGCACCCTTCTCATCCCCCAGCTTTTGGCGGTACTGGGGGATGAGGAGAATTATGTGGTCGGATTCACCCAAAGCAGTGGTTTCCAACCCTTGTCCTGGTGGACCCCTGCCCTGCATATTTTATTTCCCTGATTTAACACACCTGATCCAACTAATCAGCTAATGAACAAGCCATTCCCGAGTCGACACGAGCGTGTTAGAGCAGGGAAAACATTTAAATGTGAAGGGCAGGGTTACACCAAGACTAGGGTTGAGTGGAGTAGCACTGATTTATCTGCTGGTGAGGTGTATCAGCTTCCTGTACCTCAGCATCCTCTTATTCGGTTTGACATGATTGGAGTCCTCCAGGACTAAGAGAGTGGGATCTAGGTACCAATTTTCTAGATCAATGATAATGACCAGTGGCTAAGTTCTGATGCTGGCATTAGAAAGTAGAAGTACCATTTCTGCGAACCATCTCTGATTAACATAAAGCAAAGCAAAAAGACATCCGTCCTAAGTCGTGTGAAGTCCTTGCTGGGGAACTGCAGAATTGGGTATATGCCCCTGTCCAGCCATGTCTTGGTGAAACAAATCACCAACCACTCAACAAAATCTCCATTAGATTGGATGATAAGGGCTACACGCTTAGAAAAAAAGGTTCCTCAAGGGTTCTTTGGATTACACTGTTCACATTATGATATACCAGTGTGGATAATGACATAACAAAAAAAATTATTTCCCTAAATAACGTAACACTGTCGCTGCAGTATTATATGTCATAATGAGGTCCTCTTTGGAAAATGTGACGTTGTAAACAAACACCATGATATACCGAAATCCATGATATTGCCTTTATCATACCATGATTTTTTCATATGGTTCCATACCTAGCGGCATGTTCCAAAGGCATTAGCCATTAATTGCTTAGATGTTGCCTCTTTCTCTTGTGTTCATCTTTCTTTTTTGTTTGGTTTTTATCCCTGCCTCTCGTGTTTTTATCCTCCTCACTCTACTTCCTCTCCATCCGTCTCTCAGCTTGACTCCCACTTTTCTCACCGTTTCCTTCCTGACCTTTTAGTCATTCTGTCACTTTTCTCTGGACCTGATCTGACGTGTTGCATAATCAGGACATTCCTTCACGGTTCTGCTCCTTATTATTGGCTCATTAAAATGGGAGAGCGAGAAAGACCATGAGAGAGACTGAGTGATGACCACTGAGCGATGAGCGAAAGTAAGTTTCACTTGTCAGTTTTTCTCTCAGTTTCAAGTTAATCATAATTCACACAGAGCACTGGAGCACTTAGAACTAATGGAAGTAGTCAGAGATCCTACAAAGAGTATTTGATCTTCATAACAACTTTAATGGACACGACTGGTGGCTTTTCCATTTGATTCTCTTTATAAAAGAGTTAAGCTTTAATATGGCATCCAATGTGGTGCAATCCAATGGTGGTGCTCAGTTTCGTCTGTTTGTTCTGTATGTGTTTTGTCGTACCATCAGAGCGGCTGCTTAAATGTAGGAAGCTTAAACTTGGGCATCTGTGCACAAACACGTAAGGCCTAAACACCAGCTAACCAGCTCTGTCCTTTTGTCAAGAAAGATGAGGTACACTCTTAAGAAAAAAAAGTTCCATCTAGCACCCTTAAAGGTTCTTGGGTTTGTCCATGTGGGAAAACCCTTAAAGTTTTTCATGTAGAACCCTACAACAGAGGGTTTCCTTTCAGAGAGGGTTCTAACTAGAAGCTAAGGATTTCCTTATAAATGTATAGCTTTTCACTTCTACACTCTTTAAGAAAATGGTTCCGCAAGGGTTCTTTGGTTGGTTAACGGTTAACTTGGAACCTTTTCTGAAAGGGAACCTTTGAGGAATGCCCCAAGGGACAAACCGAAGAACCTTAAAGATGTTAGATAGAACCTTTGTACGTGCATTGGGTGTATTTAGGCCTTTAGATAAATTTCTTAATGATTTAAACTCATCCTGCTGTTTGTATAGAGTTTTGCAACATGAAATTGATTTACGTCACCATTCTGTTGACGAAGAAATAGCCACATTTCTCATTCGAGTTCATGAACCAAAACATTTGCCTACGGAGATGACGCATAGCCTTAAATCCAAACCCTTTTATTTTGCGTAATCTCACACTACAGAAGTCTCCTCTTTCCATGCTGTTGTCTTTCGGTTATGCAACGTTGGGTAAGGAGTTCAGTTCACAGATCTCCAGGGATTCCTCTCTCTTCCAGGATGTTTTGAATCCCAAAATCCTCTTTTCTTGGAATGTTCCATGTTATTGTGGCTCTTGGGGTGGGCCTTATATCACCAGTGCAAAATAACACCTACAGTGTACATTTAAACACCATGTGGTTTCACTGTTCTCAAATTTTCAGACCACATGAAACACTCAGGCTTAAGGGAGGCTTTGGGAAGATGGATCAAAAGCAGAGGCTTCCTAAAAACACACGTATGTGTGTGTGTGTGCTTGTATATGGTTAACATATGTACAAAAGTGAAATCCAACAAACTTGAAGCGTTGGTTTTGGGTGAAAAGCTTCACGGATATTAATGGACGTCAACATAGTATGTATGTGTTTCATAAACTATGTAGCCAGGGGTCGATTTGAAGGGTGATGCAAGTAGAACCCCCCCCCAAAAAAAAACACCCCTGTTGCAAAACTGCCATTATTTTTTATCCATCCTCTTAGGATAAATGTCATTTTGGAATATCCTTTATGACCTTTAGAAATGGCAAAGCGAACACTACAAGATTTTATGACGGTATTTAAAAAGAAAAGAAAAAACATGTATGATAACCAGTAATATCTGGAGTCAATAAAACAATACATTTAAGTCTTAATATATAATTACGCTATGTCAGATTTATAAGGCTTTTACATTAGTGGGTTAGCTAGCTAACTAGGCTTTTGCCTTGGGCTAAAAAATAAGATTTTAAATGTAGCTTCATTTGAACCCACCATACCCCCTTGTTGTAGAGTTTCCCTAGAGGGACAAACCAAAGAACCAGAGTGCTACGACGGATCCTTTTTTCCCCTAAGAGTGTATGATCCATCATTTGTGATCATCATGTGCATCACACATTTAGCTGTGACTGTGTGGAGCAGATTTTTAGCAACAAAGTAAACAAGTCAACTTAGCTTTTATTGTCATTCCTCCATATACCTCGTATACATTGGAACGAAAACACACTAGATAGGAAACACAATGTCTATTCTAGTTCTCTGAAACAGGGACGGTCAAGTAGAGCAAGAAAACGAGAACTGCGAGCGAGAAACAAGGAGAAATTTCACATTCCAGGCTGAAAAAGAGCAGGACGTTCCTTCTCTTCCCCAGGGAAAGGCAAACTCCTGAGACCCATGTGTTTGGATGTTGGAGAAGAGCCGAACTTCACAGGAAAGGAGCATTAAACCAAGAATTGATTGCAGGCTTTACTATTGTTTGACTTCTTATTTGTGCATGGAAGAGTGAGTGAAGCCTCCAAGAGAGAATAAACAGGAGAGTACCGATTATGTCAATGCTGTGTGTATTTGTGTAGAAGTAATCCCAACAACGTTCTCAGGGCCTGGAATTTCCTGTGGTGTTCTAGTTATGTTTGGCTAATCTTGCTGCAAAGAAGCCAAATGTAAAACTTCAAATCCCTTTTAAAAAAATGACCAGATTAATCAGGAATTGGTTGACATGATAAAATCTCAGCTGGTTACCATAGAGACTTGCACTTCCAAAGAACTGCTGCAGGGATTATAACCTTATGCTCAGCTCAAGACTCGTATTCACAATATGCTCATCCCCGATATATGATATACTTTTTGCCTTTTCACTGTATGTCTGTATACGGTAATGATAAAAATCCAACTATCAGGTGTCACCCAGAAAAGAATGGGTTCCTTTTGAGTCTGGTTCCTCTTAAGGTTTCATCATGTCGACAAGACTTTTTTCCTTGCCACTGTTGCCTTTGGCTTGCTCATTAGGGATCTAGATCAAGACCCAAATTACTGTAAAGCTGCTTTGTGACCATATCTATTGTTAAAAGTGTTATAAAAATAAAATTCAATTGAATAAATGGTCCCTGCATAACATTATTCCTCCTGGGTTGCTCCTGTGTCTGAAAAGTTGTACGAGATACAACATTGTGTAATGATATGATTGATCCTGTGATATGGTTAAGAACCAGAGAGAAAAAAAATACTACGTTTTATATGTTTTAATACAAAAAGTACATTTATTATTCTTCAATACTTTGCCAGCAATGCCAATAATATTGAACTCATCAATAAGAGATGGTCCAATGGACAAGTGCAAACATGTCTTAAGCACATAGGAAACACATAAAATTCTAAATTAAGACAATCTTTTCTTACATATTCAATCGAAAATAGGAAGAAAAAAAAAAAAACCTTATTTTACACAACATTCACTTTTAAAACAAACAAAAAAAATTACTTTTTTTTTTCTTTTTTCAAAATATATACTCCTCAAAATGTATTTGTCTCCCATAGATCCCCAGACACTTTCTGAATTAGCTCATGATTGTTGAGTCACGTAAATACCAATTAAGCTAAGCGTCACTGACCCAAATCAAGCCCGATGCATCATCGGCACATTTCCCCACCCAGACAGACATTTTACAGATCAGGATGCTGTAACCATAACTTGTCAAAAGGACATCGTGTGACATTGCCATTTTGTTTCTGACACCTGCGAGGCTCTGAAGAGCATGAAAATGTTACATACAAAAAAATATATAAAAGAAAAAGAAGAAAATAAAGGCCAGTAAAAAAAATAAAAAATAAAAAACACATTACAAAAAAAAACCCAGAAGTACTATACATAAAACTTGTGCAACCAAAGCAAAACGTTTTAAGTCTATGGAACAGAAAAGCGGTGGTTGTGGCGCTTGGTGGAGACGGTGAAACACGCGGGTTACAGTAATGGAGTGTGGACATGAACATGTGAACATTAACTCTAAACTCTAAACTGTGCTTATCTGAACCATGTTAACAAGTCTTTGGCACATTCGCCATTTAATATACATGTACACTTTATTTATTTATTTATTTATTTATTTATTTATTACAAAAGTGCTTTTTAAAAAGAGAAACAAAATTTCTAAACTTTCAAAGTCAGTTCTTCAGAAGTTTTAATTGAGCTACAATTCCCGAACAGAAGGACCTGATACAATGATCTATTGGTGAAGGAAAAAACAGAAGAGAACCTTCGAGCCCACACCTAGGCGTCTGTCTGCGAGCAGAAGGAGTGTCCAACTTAATAAGCGCCCGTCTGTTGTCTTTTACCTCAAGCATTCATTGGTGTTGAGACTTCAGCTTCCACAGATAAGGATTACCCACAATTCAATTCCGACCAGCAGACTAACAGTCAGTTACCACAGATGCTCCTATTTACACCGTGTGTGTGTGTGTGTGTGCGCGCGCACAGAGAAACATTAAAGTTCTTGCTTGATTAATTTAAACTTAACTTGCAAATGCATTATTATTGTCACCTTAAGGGCTTGTTAAAGGGCACTTACATTTCTCACTGGCTAGTCACACACACCTGAGCGGACCAGCTCACACCAGTGGTTGGTTCTCAACGTGCGAGTGAAGAACCTTATTGGTCGACATACTAACTGACGCCTCTTCTGATTGGATGTCACTACTCTTGCTCTTCAACAGATCAGCTCCTGCTGCATTTCAGGGCGAGCAGGAAATGACTCTGAAAAAATGAAAGTGTCCCGGCCAGTCTTCAGGTCCCCTTGCCCGGGGTACGTGGGAAACGACGGGATGATGGGCAACTCTGGGGAAGGAGCGGGACTTTCGGGCTCGGATTCTGATTGGCTGGCCTCCTGCTCGTCGAGCACGGTGGGAGGATCGTGAGTGTGAGAGTCTGTGTTTAACCAGGGATGGTTCAAGCACTCGTCCGCTGTGTCCCGTTTTCTACAGAAAGAAAAAGGAGACGGAAAGAAAATTGGTATGGAATAATTGCAGAGTGCATAAGTGTTTAAGGAAAATTGCAATTGTTGATGCCAAATTGCAGTTTCAATTAATACAGATTAAATCTGGAGAAAAGAACGTTGACCATAACTGTGGTTTAAACGGTCGGGTTGCGACTACAGAGGCCACTCGCGCTTGCTTTTTTTTCAGCAGTTTGACAAAAACCTCAAAACTTAAAACTTCTATGCTTTTCCCCCCTCCCCTGGTTTTTCCTTCTCTCCGGGATTACTCGTACACAGAGGAATTTTTCCACATAGCTTTTTTTTTTTAAACCTCATTTTCAGATCGTTGCTGATCTGTGGCTGTAAAGTTTTAGTGAGTGTGGATTACGGTCCTGGATCAGAGGCAAAGGCTGCCATCACTTCTCATGGAGCCGAAATGGTGACAGACCCGGGCTGCCATTAGTCACAGTGATGGAACCAAAATGGCCACTTCTGTGCGTCAGCATCAGACGGGCACCAGACGAACGTGGGAAAGTGTCAGGACTGTACATTCTCTGTACATACGAGGCTGTTACATTTTTAGTTTGAAGATGTAGACGTCGGTCTTCTCCCAAGTACTTAAGCCTTCTACGGCTTGACATTTTTACAGAAGTGCATCCGGAAAATAACCAGAGGCCTTTTAAAAAGGCTGTTTCTACAACACGCATTAGCCATTCCTCCTCGACATACCTGGGGTTTTTGTGGAGCAGCGACCGGATGAAGTCCACGGCGAGGCTCGAGATTCCATGGAAGACGTCTTGCGAGTAGTCCACGTTGACCTGGGAGATGTTGAGAAACGTCTCCTGCTTGTTCTCACCCAGGAAAGGAGACTCGCCCGTCAACATCACGTACGTCAACACACCAATGCTCCTGCACCAGGGGAAGGAGGAGAAATAAAAAAAGGGGGTGGGGTCAGACTTTGTGCTAAACACGTTTTTACGTGGGCATGTAGACTGGCAGATGTTAAGCTCTGAGAATGGGCAATGCTTTGGGCTCTAACCTGATCTATTGATAAATGATAGTGATGGATTTATATATCAATATTCATAAAAAGGCCACGTCACACGAGTAGTTATTAGTTAAATTGACCTCAAAGAAATAAAACATACACACACGCACGCGTGCCCACTCTTACTCACCACATGTCTGTAGCCGTGCTGATTGGCTCGTAGTTCAGAATCTCAGGAGCTGTGGGTAGAGGAGGAAATCAAACTCTTAATTCCATTACTGATATGAGCAATACAAGCACTAAACTAAACACTAACAGACTTCTAAAGTTTTGGAAACTAAATCTCATTTATTGAAATGGAATTCTCCGGAATCACTGGT
The DNA here is from genome assembly GCA_028565825.1 of Olivaichthys viedmensis. Lineage (NCBI taxonomy): Eukaryota > Metazoa > Chordata > Actinopteri > Siluriformes > Diplomystidae > Olivaichthys > Olivaichthys viedmensis. Next base: position 19,133,661 of record JAOUQW010000023.1, on the reverse strand, counting down.
TTTACGCCGCAGACTTTGGTGCTAATAAATCTTAAGAGTGAAACTTCAAAGCAAATTCAATTTGCTAACCAATAGCACAACCGCTTTGATCTCTGAAGAGGTGGCCCTTCATATGGTGTGAGAGGCTGGATAATTATGATAATTGTGATCATTAACTTTTACCTTTGTGTTGTTTTTTTTTACCATTTATGGTTAGCACGTTAGCTACTCAGACAGGTTGGCAAGCAAGGCAGATTGCCAACAAACTACAAAATGTACAAAACTTAAATTCATTAAGAGTACAAGACTTGAGTATTTGACTGGTAAATACCATTATCCCCTTTTCTGACGCGTGCTTCCTTCTGACCTTATTTCACACTGCAGATAAACCCCCGAGTGACTCACCTACATACTCTGGAGTTCCCAGGATCTCGCGCACTTCTGACGTGCTGTCCACACGCCGTGACAGGCCGAAATCTACGATCCTGATGTCCCCGAGCGGCTGAGCGCAGGTCAACAGAATGTTCTGAGGCTGCCGAAGACAAAACGCAAACATAAGGTGTTAACTCGGACACATCCGCACAGAACAAGAGCAGCTAATCATGTTCACGCACCAACAGCAAAATCATTCATTTGGAAACTTTGATACGTTTGCATTTGTGGCATTAGGTTTGTTTCAGGAATGAAGGCTTTTCCACGGTACGAGTTAAATTCCTCAGCCTGCAACACGCCTTCATGAAATTATTTGGAAAAGGAATGCTTTCAATAACAACATATGATGGACAGGTATGACGTCTAATTAGAGCAGTTCCAGAGATGAAAGATCTGCACCGTCTAGTGAATCAGCCTTTATAAATTTCCCAGGCCATTTTAATTTGCACTTTTACTTGTATATTTACCAGTGACCTGCGGTTTGGCTGCTCCAACTAAAGACAGCTGATGCATGCCTTAAGGGTGAGGCAAAAGACCAAAGCTCAACTTTTCCAACTGCTATTTTTTATTTTCACCCTTTTAATAAATCAGCCCTTTCATTGAGCCAAAACTTGTCTCAAAAGTCCTCTCTGATCTGATAAGACACATCTGCTGCAAAGAGCCACATTCATAAATCAATACCTGCCCCACACAGCTGTGATTAGTGTAGATTTATTGCAGTTTGTCTGCTGGGCTGTACCAGACCTAATCAAACTCAGTACCCTGACCAGTCACAAACAACATGGTGACATAATGACAACCTCGCTGTCTATCTGTCATGCATCACATACTCGCTCACACACACGCTCCCATAATGGGCGCATGAAAGTGAACAGTTAAAGTTTACGGGACCCTGAAATCGAATAACAGACCCTCCATCTGCAGTCTCGGCTTCTGTGCGTTACATAACTCCTTTTATATACACAGGAGCACCGCACTGAAAGACCATACGGCGGATCAATTTATTTATGTCGACATTCTCTCTCACACACGCACACGCACACGCACACGCACACGCACACAGCAAGTCCGCCCACCTTCAGGTCCAAGTGGACAATGTTGTTGCGATGAAGTAAGGCCACGCCCGTTAGAATCTGTCGAGCCAATCGAATGAC
>JAOUQW010000023.1:19110233-19120586 GCA_028565825.1 Olivaichthys viedmensis | reverse complement strand
GGGCCCTTGAGCAAGGCCCTTAACCCTCCCTGCTCCAGGGGCGCTGTATCATGCCTGACCCTGCGCTCTGACCCCAGATCACCAACATGCTGGGATATGTGAAGAATCAAATTTCATTGTACTGTACTTGTATATGTGACAATAAAGGAGCTTTCTATTCTATTCCATTCTATTAATGGAAATATCTGCTGAGCAGATATTATTTGTGTGGTGGAACCATCTCATCTCAGCACAGCAGTGACACTGACGTGGTAGTGTGTGTGGCGCTGGTACGAGTGTATCAGTTGGAGCAGCATTTCTGGGATTTTTAAACACCTCATTGTCACCCCTGGGTTGAGAAACAGTCACCAACCACAAATATCCAGCCACCGATAGTCCCGTGGTCAGAAACTGACACCAATGAATGAGGATGATTAACACACACTGTGCATGGGGGAAGAAATGAGCTACATCTACAAGGTGAGCCAACAAGGTAGGTGTGATTAAAACCCCAACAACACTGCTGCACCTGATACACTCGTACCAGCACCACGCACACTACCATGTCAGTGTCACTGCTGTATTAAGAATGATCAAACACCCAAATAGTATCTGGTCAGCGGTGGTCCCTTTTCATTGATGGACGAGGTAGAGGGGGGCTGACAGATTGTGCATAGCAACAGATGGGCTACAGTCAGTAATTGTATACCTACAAAGTGCACTATGGTAGGTTTACCTGATAAAATGGCCAGTGAGCATAGGTACAAGGTGGCCACTGAGTGTACACACACACATACACACTACGTAATGCAATTCTAATTGTAGGGAGTTAGAGTCCATAAGTGGTGTCTGAAATAGAGCCATACCACCTGAGACAGTGTTGTAATACAAATTCTAGGCCAGAGTCAGTGCCGAACTAAATAGGACTAATGCTACTCTAAAAATATCCCACTTCTCTTTCTTTTGAGCCAGAAAGGAAGACCAGTACCTTTCAATAGAAAGTTTTAGGGATTGAACATAAGTCTTGCGTAAAAAAACAAACATTAATATGACTAAAGAATGTACTAGAATAAGGTTAAGCAAGTGGAGAACATTTATGCGTGTACGTGTTTGAGAAAGACAGGGAGAAGCACAGAGAATAAGGGAAGGGTTTCTTGTAAAAAGAGGAAGGCATGTATGGAACACGGAGACTCAGCAGGTAATTGGAGTTTACTGCCTGGTAAAGTGAGTCACGCCAACTACTGTTCAGCATGAGAAATCTTTCACCTCATCATCAGGAGCCCAGGAATGTGTGTGTGTGTGTGTGTCTGTCTGTCTGTGTGCTGATGGTAGCCAGCTGACAGACACATAACTGTAGCCGTATTCGGAGAGGGTCATGACCTGCCTCTGCAAATGAGACGGAGAGAGAGAGGGAGAGAGAGAAAACACAAACGGCAAAGCAACCAGACTAGAACCATTAAAATGATACTTTTAGAAAACCCAGAGCTTGTGCAGGCAATGACAGTGTAAACAGCTTCACAGATTATTACAATATCTCATTTTGCAACCAATGTATTTTCATGGGAACTCTGAATTATGGCCTACTGGAGGGTAGGGGTCGAGCACAGTTTGGTGATTTCCCTGCTCAAAGGTGTGTTAGAGCAGGGAAACCACAAAACTGTGCTAGGCTCCGGCCTTCCAGGACTGAAATTGATGACCCCTGGCCTACTGGGCTCATTTTTGACAACCAACTACCCTAAACCATCCTTACACAAGCAATGACGAGAGTCCGGGAAACCGTCTGGGTAAAATAAACATAAAATAGAACAGAAAATGCCTTTTCTATTTCTGATCACTTTGCGTGTGTGTGTTTGTGTGTGCCTGGGTGTGTTTCTGAAACCCATTTTCCAGATGGTCCTAATTAAACCCAAAAGCATGTGAACAGCCTCCAAGCAAACAGCAAAGTTAGCACATGCCAGGGGAAAGGGCTGGCATTACTGTGTCAGTGTGTCTGCTTTGGGCAGCTTATGTAATATTGTTGCCTGACCTCAGGGTTCAGGTCATGTGAGACGCCTCATGACCCTGAATTCCTTTTTTCTATGTACCGTCTCTCTTTCTGTCTTTCCTTTTTTTTCTGCATTCTTACAGGTGTTTCTGCACAAGAGGGAGTGTACATACAGTACATATTACACTACACCCATCGGGAGAATTAAACAGGAGCAGCATTACCTGTCTGCGCCATACCTTTGACCTTATAAGGCCTGGAAATGATGTGTCAAGACTGGCTACTTCTCTCAAATCAATCAACAGGGCAAGCTCACCACAGGCTCTTACCAGTGTTGTAGTAAAGTTACTTACTCTCAAGTCGAAGTCGAGTCTAACTATGTCATCTCACCCTCACATCCAAGTCCAAAGTCCCAAAGCTGGAGTCTAAGTTGAGTCCAAGTCAAGCCCTAAATGGAGTACCGTGGGGAAAAGGGAAAGGAGGATGTTGCCCACACTGATGATTTCCATTTATCAGCGAAACTCTGGCTGTCTTAATGAATTGCAGTAGGCTGTAGTAGTGTAGTTTGAGTAATGTTATTTAATGTTGAAGTAACAACTATTTGAGTAGCCAATTTACATGACGATTCATGCTAAATTCAGTTCAAGTCAAAGTCCAGGTCTAAGTTCTTGCGTCAGAGTTAAGCGAGTCCAAGTGAAGTTACAAATCATGAAAATCGTGACTTACAGTCAACTCCAAAACTATTGGCACCCTTCAAGAGAAAAATAATTGTATGAAACACACAATGATTCAAATTTCCAACTCAAGCATTGGGAGAAACTGCACACCTTTCCACCAACAAAAACACTTTTGTAAGAACTTACAAAAAAAATACTTCTCTTAAAAACATACGTGGCAAAAATTTTGACAGCCATAAAGAATATTTAAAATAATTGCAAACAATGGGGAAAAAAGTGCTTTCATTAGAAAAGAGACAGATGGTTGTTGACTTGCAAGTCAGGTAGCAGATATATAAAAAATACATTCACAGTTAAAAATACTTTTAAGCACAATCAAAGCCATTATAAAAAAGTATCAAAAGTCTGGAGCAGTTGTAAATTTGGCAGAAAATAGGACACATATTGTATGAAATATTGTATGAAAGGTGTCAATAATTCTGGAGTTGTGTGTAAGTTCAAGTCCGGGACTCGAGTACCACATCACTGGCTCTTACATTGAGACACTGGGCCAGTGGTGTAACTACCGGCAGTGCAGGGGGGGGGGGATCGCACTGGAGCCCGTGGCGATCGGCCTATTGACGTCTTTGGGCCCCTTATATGTCAACTTTAACACCACCTATGGCTCATAAAGCAGATCCGATCATTTAACATACTTTATTAACCTCGATCGTATCTGGAAATCAGCCCTACTGTCAATTTATCTCTCTCTTATTCATAATGCATCTTCTGCATGGTAGCCATTTTCAAACGGAAATCCTAAAAGGACAAAATTACTCTGCTCAAATAATATATATAAAAAATTTATATTTTATCAAAATATGCATGTCAAACACAGCAAGGGTTCTCGAGAAATAAAGTAAATTTATACTTTACATTGTCATTTTTTATTCATTGAAAGTAATTTTCGTATGGGGGGGCCCCATTATTGTTTTTTTGCACTGGGGCCCATAAGAGCCTAGTTATGCCACTGCACTGGGCATGTATGGGCCTCATTATGGTCAATGTCTAAAACTGATCAGAGAAAAGCAGCCTCCTACTGAGACATGTAGTCATGAAATGAAGATGTAATGAAATGTTATCACTATAAAGAGAATTGAGATCCATGTAGAAGTCCTTGTCCCCTGTGCAATAGATAGCCACCATACAGGTTTCTGAATGACATATGTTTTTCCGTAGTTTACTGACTGTATACTGCATGCATGCATTTTTGTGCTGTCATCTAGTAACATCACTGGTGTGTGTTGGTGGAGGACTGATGTAATGGTGCTCTCTTATCACACCCATATGATAGGTCTCTACTACTTTGCCTTTGTGTATTTGTCTGTGTGTGTGTGTGTGTGTGTGTGTGTGTGTGTTGTCTAAAAAACTCAGAGGAGGAAATATATGAAGGAAAAGAGTTCTAGGAGTTTTCTCTCACTAAAAGAGCTTGTTCTACTGTAAGCCATGGACCCTCAATTGGAAGTGTTTGTGAATGTGTCTGTTTGTTTGTGTGAGCCAGTATGTGTGTCTGTGCGAAGGCTAAAGGTCACACTGGGAAATGAATTCGGGTACCCTTCGAACGGCAGAAGTATCCCCCATGCTTGCCTTGTGGCTGTAAATTCTAGGCTAACGTTTGCACTCGACTGTAGCACATATGGAGTACATGTAGTAGAATAGTTAAAATTTTGTATTATTGTGCTGGATTGTATTGTACAATGTCTTTCTTTACAAAAATGTAGAATTCCAACAAAAGCTCAAAACAAGACGTACTATCGGGTGCTATTATATATAAGAGAACCGAATATCATCCATTATACTCTCTCAAATTCCTAATTCATAATACGTTTAACATTGTATAAATGAATCATGTTAAAGGATTTTACAGCATGATCCTTAAAAGTTTCCAATTTTTGAAGACATAATATAATAAATAGTTTTGTGACATAACATAAAAGTCCCAGTATTTGTTCCCAATATGATAAGAGATCCTCAGTGCGATATCAATGTGCTATTGATAAAAAATGTAGGTCTAGATCTGATTTATCAGATCTGACTGAGTCAGTTACTGATATAAGGCGTTACATTTCCTCTGAAGTCTCAGCAGTTTGTGTTTCTGTACTGAGTGGGAGGACGAACAAGAACGCAGCAGAAGAATTGAGCACAAGTGGTTGAAGAAAAAAAGATGAAAGACATTTCACAGGTAGCAGCATGACATTGAGTTGCCCACATCCTGCATTCTGAACTCATTTGCAAATGCACCTAACCACTTACACATGCACACTCAGCCTGTGTGTGTGTTTTTTTGTGTTAGGAGGCTGTAAGAAAACAGCAAGGCTACTTGCAAGCTACAACTTTTACTTGGTTAATCAATTTTTAACATGCATAATAGTACGCGCATCTGGTTTTAATCACAGGATTGGTTAATTTGGTTGCCTTGGAGATGGCTAGATGTGAGGTCACTGTCCTTGTCTTTGATCTCCAGGTGTGTGTTGGAGATCATAATAGTGAGGGTTGCATAAGTGTGATAGACAGGGACCTTGATGAATCAATTTAAACACAACTTATCAATCAGACTCACTCACTTGCTGCGTGTGTGTGTGTGTGCGCGTGCGTGTGTGTGTGTGTGTGTGCGTGTGAACTGTTCTGGTTATATCAACTCTTCACTGCTGGTAATGTGAACTCAGCAAAAACAAATTTCCTTCCCATAATATTAAAAATTGAGTCTAATTTCTGGGCTTTAGACCTCAGCGCCAGGAAGATCAGCAGTCAGAGGGGAGAAGTTGCCTGGGAACTCCATCATTTAAATGGGAGAGGCTGGTGGTTTTGGGTATGGATTTCAAAAAATTAGCTAGCTGCATTGGAAAATTTGTGATGAAACGCTGAGAAATTAAAGTTTGTGAAGCACAGGGTTTTGTTTAAACCACAGGGCCCTCATTCAAATCTCTAGGACTTATGTATTCACTGACCCATTTCATGAGAAAGCAGTATTCGGATGTATCGCTGTTTGGCTATTTGACTGATACCGCAAATATTTTTTCATCAAACTGCCCTTCATAAATACAAGCACAAAACTGACATCATTTCATTTGGTGGTGTGTTACGCTGCCCATAAAACTCAGTTCAACTCAGCACTCAGGACTGCCATGTATGTCTGGAATGGAGGACAGAAAGAGAAACAATCCCCCCGTGGAATAGCACAGCGGACGGATTTCCGTATCTCTGTCAGGAATTTCCTGGATTTCCTGTGTCGGCTCAGAGCGCTCTTCAATACCCTTTATACTGCCAACTCTGACTCCTCACGTCTCAGCCACATTATATCATTCCTTTAATTCCTATTCTGGCTTTTATCAGTTCATTTGGAGGCCTATATGAGAGGTTTTTTCCTATTAAAACCTCTGTTGGGTTTATATAGCATGCAACCACAGCGTTGGTGGTGGATGGCATCCAAATAAGCTAATGACAAATTGCCAAGCTATATAATTTTTTTTCTCTCTTAGAAATACAGACGCCATGTGTGTATGTGTGTGATGTGACGTCTCGTCTCAAATCCCCATGAATTTTGGGACAGAACATCCTCCAGCCCTAAATAACAGAAGAGGGCTGAATTAGTCTCTCTCATTTTCTTCCTCACACACACACAAACAATATAGATGTAAAAGGATTTTAAATGTCTTTCGCAGTAAGATTATGACTGTTACTTGTTGATAAGAATCTGTGAAATTTTTTTTCCTCAGAGGACATTTTAATGCCTTGACTCCCACACATCAGTCACACATCTTTGCAGCATACTTTCCTGTCTGACACTCAGAAATTCAGCCTCAGCACAATGTGTGTGTGTGTGTGTGTGTATGTGTATAAGGACACTCAGCTGTTTTTATTTTACGCTTCCCAGAAAAAGAACTGCTTGCTGAATTTCCCACCCACACAGCCCCACACACGTTCATATTTTCTTTCCTTTCTGAATTGGTACGGAGAGAGAGAGAAATGTGCAATACATTGTGTGTTGTTCATCATCAGACTTGTCAGATGGCACCGGAGACAGTTGTTTCTCAGTGTGTGTTCATTCCATTACGTTTATTTGCCCACTGGTGTCCATAACTCTGACATTACCTGACAGTCTCTTTCTCTGTCTCTCGTTACCCACCTCTCTCCTCAGCTGTACGGGCTTCTGCAGTGACCTCCTTTATTCCGGTGTTGACACAGAGACGCAGTGACATGAAGAAGAATGTCACCCCTTACAAAAGCTGTTAAGGAATCCCTAACACTGACGCCATTGCCCTCTGACCCGCGGAGCTTCTGCGTGGAAGTTGCTCCATCCTTCAGATCCCAGACCAGACTTCTGCCCTAAAGCCCTAATAGAATCACCATAAGACGGAGACTTATACTGGTCCCAGATCGTATTACGACCTTCATAAAAATGTCTATGGATTTTTTGTCAGCCATGCGTTAGAGTGTGATGGTGTGGTAAAGCAAAAGACATACGCACATATGTACGTATGCAGACATAACAGGCATGTGTAGGAACACTGTCATAGAGGCAAAGAGAGACAGAAAAATGCAGGAGCATTTTTTGAGCCTGTGAGACAGACAGCAGAAGACTGGTAAATAATGATCTAGTGTGACCCATTGACCTTGACTCTCAAAAGCAACATGAACCATATAAGTAATTCTTAAAGTCATCCTAAATATTATAAAACTTAAAATAATAATATTTTAAAATAATTATATCGTTTTAGTGCAAATGGACAGACTGGTCAAATGTAAAAAAAAAAAAAAAACAAACACTGTCATTGTAGTGGTTTTTAACATATTCTTTTAGGAAATGGAGAGCTGATTTGAGTTCGTAGCCTACTGAACATGTGTGACTGGCAAGTGTTATTACATCATAAGATATAATAGCCTATCAGAATCCAATATGCAAATGCCGTCCATGCAACCACGGTTCACCAGGGCAAGGAGGTAGGTGCGACTACACAATTAGAAACAAATCTAGGATAAATCTAGAACTCCTAAGGGTTCTTCGGTTGTCCCTCGGAGGGAACCTTTAAAGTTTCTATGTAGAACCCTACAGCAGTGTTTCCCTATCAGAAAGGGCTCCAAGTAGAACCCCTTTAGGAAGCTAAGAACCCTTAGCTATCCAAAGAGCCATTGAAGAACCCTTAAAGAACCCTTATTTCTAGTAGAATGTGGATTTCCTGTGGAACAGTGAAGGTGCTTCAGTGTCTTTTACTGTTGTCTAATGACATTTTTGTGGAACTGCACATCACAACACATCAAGAAATGTATTAATTAATACAGATTAAAAAATGTATGGATGGCTTTAAACAATAAGGAAAAACATTTTAAAGGGGAAATACCTGAGCAAATCGAATTGCTTATAACGTCATGGGCTAAAGTGATTCAAACTAAAGCATGTAGAGGACTGTAAATAAATCTAATATTTGTAATAATAAAACTAATGGATGTAAGGGAATGTCGTAAAATACAACTCACACTATAATTTTTACTTTTCCATTTATTCAATTGTCAGATGCTTTTATCCAAAGGAATCTACAAGCAAGGTAGATTCCCCCTATATGTATCCCCTATAAGGAATAAATCAGATTTGGGCCACTTTTACCTGCAACATGAATGTAGCCTATGACTAAGACATGAACTTCTGCATTGTGCGACTGAAGAGAACTCTTTTATTATATTATTTTTCCTTCACTGGCTTAAAAGAATCCTGACCGCTGACAGAAAGTTTGCTATTGATAAATGAAAGTAAATTTCCACCAGTTGTTATTATTATACTTATAAATGATTAAATGTGAATGGATGGCCACTTGCGTTCTACCCCGTGTTCTTGGGTTGCACTAGGTCAAAATTCTCCTTTAATATAATAAATTGCAGTGGTTGGCGACATGAACCATTATGCAATTACACTCTAGAAGACAGATTAGTGGTCAAACAGAGGAGGAGAGTTTGGAAACCCGAAGCTCTTTAGTGAGGAATTTGTCCCATTTTGGGGACGCGTGCAGCGAGGCACGTCCATCCTCAGCATGAAGATGCTGTAAAGTGATCGCTATGTGTTTTTGCTGAGGACACGCAGATGCAGGCTGATATTCAACAAGCACGTACGTCCTCTGTGGATGTAAAAAAAAATAAAAGCAAAAAAAAAACTCATATTTTGTCCTACATTCCTATTTTATTTTTGGAGAACACAGGAAGTGATGAGCTTAAAAGATATGACATAGTTCATCAACTGGAATGTTCCATTTTTCTGTGCGTGTGTGTGTGTAAACAAAACGCTGATGTAGCTTCTGTGGGCCGAACTAAAACTATGGCCCAATAATACAATGTGTCCAGCATCAATCCATACGTCCACACAGGTTTTTAGTATGTGATGATTTTGACGCTGTTTTCATTGGATCTCGTAGATGATGTGGTTGAATCCTGTATGAGAGCAGCACATGCTGCCATATTTATCTTATCATCACTGTGAAGATCTCGAGGGTCACGGCAAACCGAACAGCCTCTCTGTTTTTCCACCAGCACTTTTCCGCTGTCTTGCTTACCGCTGCCATTTAGGGACGATCGTAGGCTTCTGAGGTAGCTCACAGTGGGTTTAGATTTTCATGAGGTTTTGGGTGCCGTGCCAGTTAGACTTTTGCCGTTTGAGCAGTCCGTATCCATTTGAATGAGGGTAAAAAAAATACAGTGAAGATTATCATTAGGTAACTGATCACAAATTAATGCACTTATCGCAGTTTTCAGTGTATCCTGTTCGGCATATTGCTGCTTCAGCCGTTCCAGATTTAGGCTTTAAGATCTGCCTTCTGCCTTCAAAATGGGACACTGGGCCGTGTTTCAAATTCTATTTCAGATGCAATCTTGCTTTCCTCATGTAGCTCATGGCAGAGTGAAGGCACAGCTGGAGGTGACTCGCTAAAAAAATAAGACCATTTTGGGTTTCTCAGTGCCATTTTACAAGGTTTTTTTCTTTTATGCAACGTGTACACTCACTGCAAAAGATTTATCTCCACCAATTTACCAACTTGTCTGTAATGTATTTAAAGTACCTCTGAACATGCAATTTTAAACCATTAAAATAAGTATATTTTGGATAGTAATAAATAATTGTCCTAGGAACATCTATAAACCTTTACTCTAAGTAAAAATCCCATGAATATGCAATTTGGAAACGCTTCCATGTCTTTCTGCTATCCCAAATATCTAGCCAGCTAGTCAACTGCTAGTAATCTAGCTCGCATTTGTCACAGGTAGATCACTAGTGTGATTTCAGTATCCGAGTCTTGATTTCCACTGTCACATTCTCAGGCTCTGATTTACTAAGATCCAAAATAAAACGTACTAATTTGCGTGTTCAATTGGATAAATTGCGTGCGCAGTTAGTGGGCGTATTGCAGGTTATGAATGACGTGCAAAGGGAAGAGAGAAAGTTTCTGCATGTGCTATTTGTTCTATAGCCAATAGTTCTCAGAGAGATATCCCAGTAGACGAAACTAAAACTTATGCATATGCATAATTGCGTGTCAAGTACAGTGGGGTCCAAAAGTCTGAGAGCACATTGAAAATCCAGCAGCATGTTTCACTGTAGTTTTGATCCACTGTAGTATCAATCTCTCCTCTGTTCGTCTCCTTACATAAACCCTTCTGTTACTGCCATAAATCTCAAACTTGGATTCATCA
>JAOUQW010000023.1:19097022-19108977 GCA_028565825.1 Olivaichthys viedmensis | reverse complement strand
CTTCCTGAGAAGTGGTTTAGAGACGCTACTCGTCCTTTGAGACCACTACTAGCTAGCCTTCTTTTGACACTACTTTTTGCTGATTGGAGTCTCTCGTTCTTTGTTCAGCACATTCTGTATCTGTGATGAAGTTGCTGTTCTCTCAGTAAACAACGCTTTATTTATTGGTTTTCTGATGGTGTGGTCACTTTTGGTCTGCCTGATCGTGCATTGGATACAATTGATCCAGTTTCAGCAAAGCGTTTTAGAGTGCCATACAGTGGCAATGAAAAAAATCCAAAATTTTCAATGTTTTTACAAACGCAAACCTTCAGTAACTCAGGGCCATAGTGATTTATGTGACAGTAGCCAAACCTTAAAATAAACCATAACAACCAAAACTATTTTGTTCAGCACTCTCATTAGCTAAGTAAGCTAGCGAGGTTCTGTGGCTAAATGTTTCTGGGTACTACATCATCCTCTAATCTCAGATGTGCTATATTCAAAGCCGTGGACCCTACTTCATGACATCACTAACTGAGCTCATACTTAACGCTCCCAGAATCAGTTTTTTACAGAAGTGCCTGGAAAGTCTCTGTCTTAAATGAAAAGTGTGATTTTCTTATATAAACAGAATGAGCCGCCCGAGAGCAGTTAACCATTTAAAAATCACATTTTTGAGTTCAAAACGTATATTACTGGATTGCTGCAGGTCACCTAGCTGACTGTAAGCTGTGAACAAATGTCATCTGCTATTATCCACTAGGGAAAAAAACATAGTTCTCTACAATATTTTGCTAGGTTTGGCAACCTTTTTGTTACATTTACTCAACACTTTTATCCAAAGGGATTTTCAATTGAGCTGAGCAGATAAAGGTTAAGGGCCTTGCTCAAGAACCCAACAGTGGCAACTTGGCAGTATCCTGGGATTTGAACTCACAACTTTCTGATGCGTAGCCCAAATCTTTTACCACTGAACTGCCACTGTTCCAGCTATTCGCCGAACAAAATTCTTATTAACTACCAAATATTAAGCGTCTATGTGGGTTTTATCCTATTTGTTATGCAAATTACATAGCACAATAACATGAGCATATCCAAGGTGTAAACTCCATACGACATAAAGGCACTAAAACGTTACATAAACCATGAAAAACATTTCCAGAACACTTCATAAACCCCTCACAGAGTGTTTATGGTAAAGAATGGTGCCAGTGCCACTGTGGAATGTTCAGAATGAAGCCAGGTGACATTACATTGAAGAGAATTTCCTATTTCGGTTGCAGTCAGTAAAACGTTTACTGGTTTGTGCCATGCATGTTAGAAATGCAGAAAACGCCCAGTGTTGGTTAGGCCTGATACAGAGCAGTCATGTGACAGCTAATTTTCTCTAATGTTCAGCTTGAAAGTGGAATGAATTACTCGGATGCCACAGGTAGGTTACGGGTATGCCTGTAGCACACCAAACAACACACACCGCTTTCTAAGATGGACATATAAGGAAAGAAAATGCCTTGGTATTTATGGAATGCCGTGACGGATTTTTTGGGGTATTTCTTTTTGCATGAGCCATTATGGAAATTATTTGTTGACGGTATGTTTGTAAATGTCTCCAAAGAAATCGTTAATACTTGAGTGGCAAAAATAAGTTAATTCAGGAAAGATAGAAATTTGAAACTACAGTTCTGACTGAGTTTAATATTATTATCATTCGTATTATTATGATTATTATTATTGTTATTATTATTGGGGTGGCACTGTGGTGGTAGTGTTGGTGCCTCAGAGCTCCAGGGTTCGATCCTGAGTCCGCATGGGTTTCCTCCAGGTACTGCGGTTTCCTCCCAAAAACAAGCCGGTAGGTGGATTGGCTACTCTAAATTGCCCCTAGGTATGTGTGAGTGTGTGTGGCCTTGAGATGGACTGAAGTCTTGTCCAGGGTGTATTTCTGCCTTGCGCCCAGTGTTCCCGCGATAGTGACCATGACCAGGATAAAGCGATTACTGAAGATTAATGAATTAATCATTATTATTACTATGAATATATTACTTTTCATGCAGATAGCACATAAAGACAAACAAACAAATTTTAATATACTTGAAGGTTCATGTTCAGAGTTGTGTAGATTGTTATCTCTGTGTGAAAAACATCCTCACCTCAGAGTAAGAAAACAGGAAGGAGTCTGTGACATAAACAGGCAGAGGCATGTGTGCACTTACAGCTGAGCTGGTCTATAAGAATGCACCTTATAAAGGGCAAAGTAAGGACACAGTCTTGCTACAAACGACTGTATTTGTGTGTACATATAAAAAGAGACAGAGAGAGAGATAATGTGTGTGTGTTAGAGAGAGAGAGATTAAATACAAGTGATACCTCTAGACTGATTTGGCGTGCTGATTGTTGCTACTCCCTCGAAACAGAATCCTTCACGAGTGATATGTCATTATAGCATTGTAAAAGCCTGTGGAGTCCCCCCTTCCATACCTGAACTGCAGGTGTGGCACCCACTCACATACCTCTCCTCCCTCCCTCTTTCTCTCTTACTCATTCCTCTTCGTCTCTCATCCAACCTTCTCTTGGAGATCAAAACATTCCACTGTTTCCTTTCATCTAAACAATAACAACTTACACCATGGGAATGAGGAGGCAGTAATTTTGTCTTTTTAGGGTAGCAGAAGCTTTGTCAGGCCCTGGGGTCAATCTGCAGGTCAATAGAGATTCAGTGGTTCCTCTTATAGTAAAATGAAGGTTAAAGTTAAAGGAATATTCCAGCATTTTTTCAACCTTATCTTTATCCACAGCATCTGTAGCGTATGTGAAGTTATCACGGACAAGAATTTAGACATGTTTCTCTGTACTGAGAAAAGAACAGAAAACCCGTTGACTCGAAACTCACTTTTAATGGAAGTCTAAGGGCAGTTGTTGAACTTCAATAAACGTTTCAAAAAACGCAACTATATAATGCAAATTCAAAACAACAACTGTTACACTCTAGCAATGAATGTCTTAGGATGAGACAGACATGAGAGAAAGTCTTACCAAAGCTGTTCTTATGGAGTTTAACCCAACTTTCCAACACAGGAGGTAAAAAGATATTCTGGTTAATTACGCTTTACCAAAGGTTTTGTTGTATCCATGCGCCATTAGACACAGCTACGTTGATAACGCATAATCAAGGATGCCATAAAGGGGGGGGGGGGGATGATTCCAAGGGAACTGAATATGCCCTGAATGGACCCTCGGGAACAAAAAATTGTCCAGGAGAACGAAAATGGTATAAATACCAACTGGCACTCCTGTGAGTAAACACAAATTTCCCCTTTGAAAAAGTAGTCCCATCTCTGAAAGGACAAATTATACAGATTTCAGAGCCTGACTGAAGAATTCATGAAAATATGTGTTTCACGTAAACATTTATTGGCCCAACACCTGCCCTTAGATTTTTGTTATAAGTGCGTTTTGAGTCAATGTGTTTTCTTGCTTTCTCAGTAAACAGTGCTTGTTGAAACCTGCCAAAATTTTTGTCTGTAGTAATCACACATATGATAGGGTAAACCCAGGAGCATTCCTTTAAACAATATCATACATTATAAGAGTCTTATATCCTAGCTGGATAGTTCAAACTGGATATTTCATTCTCATTCGGTCATGTGAAACCAAAGCCTAAGCGTAATCACTAATACACAATTTCATTTTTGTGTAAAAAAGGTATGTAGCGCTCCTTACATACACACACACACACACACACACACACAGTAGCAACAGCAGCTCTGACCTGAAAGTCCCGCGGTGCGGAAGCAGGAAAGGGACATTCCTCGTGTGGTGCATAAGGGTCAAAATAAAGCATTCCACTTGGCCACTGGAGATGGGGGCCTTTTCCCACGGCTCACTTCCCAAGCTTGTCCTCTTCCCCCAAAGGAGGAACCAACCACTTAGACTGGAGCTAACCAAGTTCAGAATTGGTCAGGGTCAGAGGTCATGATCTCAATGCTAATGGCTGACGCAGACCAAGTTCCTCAAGGGGACAGACATACACTCCCTCATACAAATACACGAGGGTATGAAATACAGTGCAGCCATTTTTCTGACCTCGGGGTCAGACAGCTAACCAATCAGATGGCCCCTAACCTCAGTCGCTAGAGTACACTTTCCCTCATGCCGTGGTCAGAACATCTAAGTACAACGGAGAACAAATAGCAAGCCTCTCTCTGCGGCTGTTTGTTTTGGACGTTGAGTTCTTCTATTCTGGTCTGGCTCGTATGTTGTCCTATGACCACAGGAGAAAGAATGCACTCTGAGATGCTGATCTGCGAACTGAGATGTGTACTGCGCTCGCTGAAGTGAATTAAAGGGCAAAGCTGGCCTTTAAACCAGTAGAGATGTTTAAAATAATTTCTTGAAGGGTTTCAATAATGTTTCAACCAATGTGTTATTAGCATTTTCAGTGGGTGTAAGAGGACACGTAAAGATTTCTTTATACATTGAAGCTCAGCATGTATGGCCTGAAAATATTCAACAGTTTATCAACAGTAACCTACTTAGTTGAAGGGCTCGGGAGTCAGCTAGGTAAGGTTGGGCTACTCCGGTAAATGAACTAGCTAATGGTATATGAACAAAGGAAAAGGCAATATGAGCAGACGTCTTCTTTGAAACCAGTGTTTTATAACCTGTTGCTGTGCAAACCAGAATATATAAGTACTTGGGGCAGCAGTTGGAAGTTGGTTATGGTCTACTCTGATAAAATCATCTATAACACACGTTATATTTAACTGATTTTCACAAAATTTGCTTTGTTATAGCCATCATAAATGTCTGCACATCACAGGTATGAGGTAAACGAGAATGATATAAAATCACAAAAAAAAAGGTTTCACAAAGTGTAGGTTTGTAATTTAAAATATACATTTAATGTACGATTAACATTATATTCATCATAAATTGATCCAATAACATACCTTTAACTAACACTAATGTGACAGACATAGCCTCAAGCTAACCTTAGCTATTGTAAATGACCTCGT
This sequence comes from Olivaichthys viedmensis, assembly GCA_028565825.1. Classification (NCBI taxonomy): domain Eukaryota; kingdom Metazoa; phylum Chordata; class Actinopteri; order Siluriformes; family Diplomystidae; genus Olivaichthys; species Olivaichthys viedmensis. The sequence goes on along the minus strand of JAOUQW010000023.1, from coordinate 19,103,980 downwards.
GCTAAACACACCAGCCAAGCCAAGTTAACGGCACTTAATCTCAAATCCACAAACTAATCTTACCCAACTTCACACGTATTACCAAGCACATTAGCTAAGAACTGAGAACTGAAGTTGACTTAAAGGTAAGCTAAACAGTATTAAACTGTATAAACTGTAAACTCAGTATCAAAAGTTTACAGTATTAAACTCTCCAGAAGCTATAAACCTTCCCTAACAAAGTTGTGTTTAACTTCACTTAAGTGACTCAGAGACCCCAATTTGTTGATTGCAGCCATGGGCTAATCACAGTGAGTATACAGATGTTATCTCTTGTGTGATTGAGATAAATCTGGCATTTTGATTGGCTTGTAAAAATAGGGAGGATTTTTTTTCTAAACTAAATAATAAACACCAACACAAGGTTATTTGTTTAAAGACCAATGGAATTAGGGATTTTCCAATTTGTGAGACATGATCTACCAACGCTTGTAGAAATGCTAAGTGTTTAATGGTGCAGTGCCCTGTTTCCGAAGAAGGCAGCAAGATCTGTGGGGGTAAAAAGTCTTTAAAAAGAAAAAAAAGGGGTTAACCAGTGAAATTTTCTTAGTTAAATTAATTATTTAATTACATTAGATCACATTAATTAAGCGATTACATTAATAGGCTAGCTGTCTAAGTAACTGTCTCAATGGGTCTTTCCTGAGCACCTAGATTTTTGCCCCCACCCTCCTCCAACGTTGTTTGAACCCACCATCCCCCCTTTAATTATTTCACAATTTGACCACTTAATATAATCATTATATAATCATATAATCATTGATTTTCATACTAAAAGGGTATCAGTGTGTGTGTGTTTTCAGATTAGAGTCCTCTGTTGAATTCTAATGTCGTCTTTTGAATCATTTAAAGGAGCAGTTTATAATTTTGAGAGCCCTCTGCTGCCTGTGAGGCGAATTGCAACTGCAATAAAAACATTGACAAGCATTTCCCATTCCCCCCAACCAACTTCACCCCTTCTGTTGAAACTACTTATTTCTGGTAAGTTGCTTTTTAAGGAAAAGGGGCAGAGCTGAACAGTTCTGTTCTGACTATAGGTGGAGCTAATTTATGGGCCAGAAAAATGTAAACAGAAGCCTGAAATGAAGAAACTAGCCAGCTCCATTGCATGGCACTACAGCGAATCAGTTTTTCTAATGTGTTTTTTAAATTATATGATTATTACTGGTGTCGAAACACTTTTAAACGTTACAAACTACACATTTAATACATTAATATAACAACATTTTCAATAAATTCTGATCCGCGTATATGCAAATAAACTTGTGCACACGCACCCTTACAGCTGCTACCTGTGCACAAAACTCTCTTAATCATCTGAGTCTCCTGCGTTCCAGCCTTGATGACTTTCCCAGAGAAACCCAAACCTATCCTCCACTGACACACACAGGAAAAAATGCACCACCGGAGGATTCCCGAGCACACGTTCACACACATTTATACACATCCGCACGCATTCCTCTGCTCGTAGTGCTTTGTAAGCAGGGTTACTGTATGTTGCTATTGGCTGGATTTGGGTGTTTCTGATGTGTTTTGCAGGTTGCTTTTTTTTTTTTTTTTACATATCCTATTTTTACCTCCTGCAGTATCTCACAGAGCAGTAAATCGAAGCAGTGAATCACATACCGTCTGTATTTTATAAGATAAAAACCAAAACTAAGAAGTGTTTAAGCAAATATAAGGGCAGTTTTTGTCACATTGCTAATATCCTTGATATAATAAGATAACACATAATACACCACTGTGAGCAAAAACCTTTGGTTTCATGGACGTACATAGTGATTTCATAGGAAGTACATGCCATCTTTGCCTTCTTCTTTTAACCCAATAACAATGTTGCATAATGTGTGTCTGTGTGTGTGTGTGTGTGTGTGTGTGTGTGTGTTTGCATCATGCATCAAGTGCTATCCGGAAATGAAGGGATCACTGTGTCACAATGTCTAACAATGTCTATGGCTAACATTTTCACTGCAGAGCTCTGTGCTATTGTAAAGAGCGAGACAGAGACAGCATTGCATGTGAACGTGCTCACCAAACGCTAAATGTGCAACATCCTGTTTGGGTGCAGTGCGTGAGAACAAGTGACCTGAAAGCTGGTGTGGTTATGCAGCTTTGAATAGGTGCTCCACTTCAATGAACAGCTCATATTTTCATCGTCTATATTCCCTAATGACACCAAATCACTGAATGCATTTCAAACTATGCCTAATTTTGCACATAGGGTATTTCGCTTTGGACTCTCATCCACTTTCTGTTGGAGATTCCACTCTTTCCTTTCATTTAAACAGTAACTTACACCAGGAGATTGAGAGGACAGTCATTTTGTCCTTCTAGAGAGGGTCGGCAGAAGCTCTGTTATGAAAGAGCAAAGCCATGGGGTCAAGGTCAAAGGAGATTCAGTAATTACTGTAAAAATAAACATTTAAAGGTCTTTTCACTGCGCCACCATTACCTAACTGCAACTTATTTTAATCTTATTATAAGCTTCGTCAACACCCTTAAGTTACACACTTGATATGAAACACACAGCCGTCACAGGAGGACAATCAGGGAAATTGTCCCAGGCCCGGGCCAGGTGATGGCCCAGAGGATCCATTGTAAAAGGCTTATTTTATCAAAATATTTTGGTCAAAAACAGTAGGTTTTGTGCCATGCAGGTGTCATGCACAGCGGGTCTGCACACGCCTGCTTTTTTTAAGCCACATTACTGTGTACTAAAATTAGGCACAGTGCAGTTTATCAGTTTATTCACACAAACCGCTCTGTGCAGCTGCAGCATAATTATGGTAATTGTTCCTATGCTCCATTGTTAGTGCTGATGGCTTTAGCTGATAGCCGTGTAAAGACTGTCCCTTATCTGTCGTCAGGGCAGCAGGACGGCAGCCAATCTGATCTGATCCGAGAGCAGCAGAAGGAACCTGCGAAAATGAGCGGAAATTCCACTTCTAACAACACAGAATGCCTTAACATTACGGGAACGTTACATAAGGACATCGAAACCTAAACATGGTCATGGAATGTGTTTCGACTGGGAAAGAGAGAGAAAGAACATTGGCAATGACATTAATGGCATTTAACAACAAAGTGCTGATGAAGATGGATGGTTGAGGGTTGGTGAAGGAGATGAACCCTGTAAGCGAAGTCTATTATGTTATTTTGTGTAATGATTTCATCTAGCTGTTCAGCTGATCTCTGTGGACGTGTGGACGTAGGAGAAGAAAGTCTGTGTTGTATTCTTGAGGAACGATTGGAAAAACTCAGGGGTGGTGTGTGTGGGTGATTCCAAGGGTCCTGGGTAGTAGACAAAGGGACCCTATAGGGAACAAAGTTTGTGCATTAACCTGTAAGGGGGCTCAAAATTTCTACTGGCTCCCCTGGAACATCTGACTAGACATATGAGGAACGTGTGTGCAATTAGTTATTGTTACAAATATTTACGTGTGTGAAACCATAGTTTTAATATGTTAATATGTGATCGCGAATCAACAAAGGAAGATGCAGTTGATGGGTTTTCTCAGATCTTCAGTTAGTCTGCATATTACTTTGGATTTTGCACATCTCAACTGGAGCTGACTATGATGGGCTTGAGGAAGTCTTTGTCCCAATACACACATTAACATCCTAATTAGTATGTCACAATACTACGCCATTTATTATTATGCACGGTAACCTTCAGTATAAAGGAATACCATTTTCTTTTATATACTATTTAGTAGGGTAGCGTGCGCTTTCGGATGTAGCTGAAAACCTGTGCCCTGCAGCTCCTAACTGGGCCTTCTGCTTTTAACTTGTAGAGACAATGTAAGAGTAAAGTTTTAGCGCCACCTGGTGGACATCCTCTTTGCATCCCCTTAGGACGAAGATGAAAAAGACAAAATCATTTCCTTTATAGCAACAAGACGTTTAGTGTGTTAGGCTTCACAAATGTTCCTTCATCATCACAAATAACCAAAAATGGCCAAGTAGTGTATGTTAAGATATTAAAAAAAAAAAAAAAAAAAAAAAAAAAAATTCATATTAGTTCAAAAGTTTGCCATTCCATTTCTTAATGTGGTATAAATATTCTCGAATTACTTGTTTGCCCATTGTTTGCCTTTATAACTGCCTCAACCTCTTTTTCTGAGCAGCTTTTGGACACACACACACACACACACACACACACACACACACTCTGCCTGACATGTTTGAACTCTTTGCCCATTCTTCTTGATATATCTGTTGTAATGTTAAACACTGCCTTCTTCAGATCAGGTCCGGAGACCGAGGGAGTCATGGCAAAATGTATTTTTATAATGATTTTTTTGTTTATTTTGCCTTGTGGTCTTGCTGCAGGATAAACCCACATTTCATTTTTAACTCCATGTAACTCTATTTTTTGTAAATAAATTGTAAAATAGTGGTACATTTTCCTTTTTTCATTCAAAGACCACGGGGGATGCAAACTATTGCACCTGACTGTACATATACTTATATAACATATACTTCTGTGACACTCTTCTGATGAGAAATGAATGTGTTTCCAAACTAGGCCTACAGTGTAATCTTCAATGACAAAACCCTTAAACTCTATCTTCTGAGCACTGACACCATGCAGAGCTAGAGAGGGAGAAGAACATAAAATATAGACGAATGAGTATATAAACAGAGAACTCAATTTAAACTTCTGCAGAAAATATTCAGAGAACAAAATGGAGCGTTAAAAACAAAGAAAAAGCTGAAGTCAGTATTAGTCTCTATTAGTTGCAAACTGAATCTTCAGTTAATAAGCTGTAACAATACTATTGATCTGGGCAAAACAGTCAAACACCGGCACAAAATGAGCTTCTTCCTAAACCAGTGTTCTTACTCTGAGCTAATTGATACACAATTCAGTAAGACCCCTGGCTATTTACACCTATTGTACAGTACTCTGAGAAAACCTAGCAGCTCTAAAACTTTTTAAAGACTTTTACTTACAGCCTGGCCTACATGCTATAAGTAGCCTTTTCCTGAATGAGGAGCTGGTGTTGTATGGCACCACGGTTGACAGGGCCAACAACAACACAGAGACACCACATGAATAATGTGTTTGGAGGTTATGCCTAGTAAGTAAGGCAACAAAATAAGTCAGCTGAGGTCATCATCCAGGCCTGGGGGGGGGGGAAGTAGATGCGGTGTCATCCTATCAGGGTTTTGATTGCAGATACAGCTTGGGTAATAAATACAAGGTCGTTATAATGCAATCAAACTAAATGTCTTTTTACAGCATGATACAGGGTGGACTGCAGGGTAGGTGTGTCTGATAAAGTGGCCAGTAAGTGTACACAGTGATTAAAAAACCCCAGCAATGCAGATGCACCTGCTACACTCAAGCCAGCACCACACACACCACATCAGCATCGCTGTTGTGTTGAGAATGATCCACCATCCAAAAAATATCTGGTCAGCGGTGGTCCTATGGTCCACAAACTGTGCATAGCAACACATGGGCTACAGTCAGTAATTATACTACAAAGTGACCTATGTGTACCTGATAAAATGACAACTCTGGGTATAATACTACATACTATAGAATCTTTGAAAATGGTGAAGAGAAAATCAGAAGAGATGCTTGGATATGTAGAGGTTTATTAGACATGTATTACTTGTTTTGGGTTAGTTATTTTAATAGTGTAAGACATATGAGTTCTTCTATCTGCCATGACTGCACATAATCCTCAAATTATGAGAGTGAACAGCAGCTATAAACAACATTTATGTTTGTGCTGGCCTTTTAAAACCCAGTGGACACATTTAAACAACACAGACTTTGTGCAACTCCTACGACCTGCACGTTCTATAAACGTATAAATACAGAATCTCTTGTAAATAATGATTGGAAGATGAATCAGTCATGACGCCTGTGTGAAGTCTCTTCACGCCGGCCCTATGACCTCTTCCATTTGTGGAGCTCGTCAGCCTGCTCTGCCATTGTCGCCTTCACGTCGCCGATGGCGATCAGCATCTGGGCCAGGTAGTACGTCGTCATAACGATGTGCCTGCCATGATCCAGATGCTCAATGACCTTGAAATGCTGCAGCGCGAGAGTGAAGTCAGACACCATAAAGACCAGTCCACCCAGCAGGACTAGCGGATGCCTCGTCCGAACCGCCAGAGTCGCCATCAGAACAATGAGGAATGCGTAACCGCCAACGGCCGGGACAAAAACGCCGGGGTCTGGTGACTTCTGGAGGAACGGCAGGAGATAGACGTAAATTCCACCACTTGCTCCCCACAGCAGGAGGTATAAGAAGTACATGCCCCAGGAAGAAGAGGGGTAAGAGGAATAACGCGAGGAAAGGAGCGAAAGAGAGTACAGCAAGTGGGCCACTGCAAAGCAGGCCATTCCTGAAAGACAGAGAGAAAGTTAGTCAGAGAGAGAGAGAGAGAGAGGCAGAATGTAGGTTTCCATCCAAATGTTTCTCAACTTTTTTAACAAGATTACATAATCAATAGAGCACCAGGTAAACGCAGACATGGGCTGCACCCAAAACCACTTACGTGTATCGAATGTGATCATAGCTACAGGAAGTGGCTACCATAGATATGAAAAAGTAGATGCCTCATTTGACGAAGCCAGACACAACAACGACGCCGCCGTCTTAAAGGCAACTTAAGCTCATTGACTTAAATCGAATTTAGAGCACCAACTAAGATCTTATCTAAAAACACCGGCACACTGTGCAACATTTGGATGTAAGAATTGATGACACCTCAAAACAAGAGAACAAGGACTTACTTTTCACAGGTGACAGCTCCGACATTGACACAAGCTTCATTGTGGCTGTTAAACAGTAACCAACTAACACTGCTCGCTTAAGGCTGTTCATTATGATCAACTTTTTTAGTATGACTTTATGCTGTACAGTTGTAATATGCTGGTATACTGGAATGCAAATAT
>JAOUQW010000023.1:19075037-19095419 GCA_028565825.1 Olivaichthys viedmensis | reverse complement strand
GCACCAACAATCATGCCACGGTCAAAATCACTGAGATCACATTTTTCCCCCATTCTGATGGTTGATGTGAACATTACTTGAAGCTGCTGGTCCGTATCTGCATGATTTTATGCATTGCGCTGCTGACACACGATTGCCTGATTAGATAATTGCATGAATGAGAAGGTGTACAGGTTCCTAATAAAGTGCTCGGTGAGTATAAAGAAAGTCCCTCCTCTGGCCCTTTCTGCCAGGCTCAACAAGTGCTCCTTAACTGGTCAATAATCTGAAATATTATGTAGTAATAGAAAAAGCTAAATGGATGTTTTGCAGGAAAGAAAAAGATAACGGGTACATCTAGTATATGGATTTTTTTTACTATTACTATTTTACTATTCCCCATTAGAGCAGGATAAGTGGTTGCTTAGTGTATCTATGGTATGAACCATACATATTAAGAGCTTGTTCATGCATTACATTGTGAAAAATAATGGGAAATCCTTATGTCCTTATCCGTATATTCACTTCCACTGAAGTCTGAATACTAAAACAGTTCTTTTTAGGTTATCTTTCTATAGCAATGTGACAAGCTTAGATAACAAACTCTTTCACCACTGTGATCCACACTTCCCTTTATACATGAATAATAAGAGTTGGCAGAAAGATAAGAAGTCAAGTAGTCTGTAGTTGAAGCTTTCTCTTCAGATCGCTAAGGCCTGAGTTCTCAATGTGAAGTGGATTGGTTTGTGAAATCCCCAAAACAAATATATCTGACAATATAGGCCTGTGTCTTACTGCCAAATATGCATTGACCAGTATTTCTGTCAAACTTTTCTTTCTATTTTGTGATACGATTTGATCAGTTGTGGTAATGGCAACTGAAAAGCACACCAATGACATTTAACCTATAAGATATAAAATGCTTTTTAAATGTGGGTGACACGGGGGCGCAGCAGGTAGGGTTGGTGCCTCATAGTTTCAGCGTCCGAGGTTCGGCCCTGTGCTCGGGTTACTGTCTGTGTCGGGTCTCGCATGTTTTCCACCTTGTGCATGGGTTTCCTCCGGGTACTCCAGTTGTCTCCCACCTCCCAAAAACATGCCGGTAGGTGACTTGGCTGCTCTAAATTGCCCCTATGTGTGAATGAGTATGTGAGTGTGTGTGCGATGTCCTGCGATGGACTGGCATCCCAACCAGAGTGCATCCCTGCCTTGCACCCAGTGTTCTTGAGATAGGCTCTAGATCCACTGCAACCCTGACCAGGAAAAAGTGGTTACTGAAGATGACTGAATGAATGAATGATTTTTAAATATTAATGTTAATATGTTAAAATGCATTGTATAATATATATTTTTTTAAATATCGTCAATTTACCATTGCCGCTTTTCATATATTGGAGAATATATGGATCACAGTGACAAGCAGTTTTATATATTTCACATAATAGATATAATGTATAATAGATAAAACATGTATTATAGGTAGGCTATTGTATACTACCATGCATATGATTATGTATGATTTTAATTTAATCATACAGCCTATAGCAGTGCACAAGGTATACACACATACTGTATATTCACATATTATACTGCATTTTGCAGGTTTTTGCAATATATTTTTGTTGCATCAGGGTTTCGGGCAGCAGGGCCTATCCCTCAGAGCACTGATTGGTTGAACACTGATCTGAGGTCAGATGAAGATGACGCATTTGTGCTTGTTCTGTGACGCTCCATCATTTGTGGCAATATGTGTATGCATGTGCATGGAAGTGTGTGTATATGTCATATTGGATTTATAGATTGACATACATTATATGTCATTACTCATAGGTTCCTCAAAGGGTCTTTAGATGGTCAGTGGTTCCAGCTTTCTAAAGGGGTTCTACTTGGTACTTTTTGTGAAAGCGGAAACCCTCCGTTTTAGGGTTCTACATAGAACCGTTAAGGGTTTTCCCTGAGGGACAAGCTTTAAGGTGCTGGATTTAACGGTTCTAGGGTTCACTGAACTCGCGGACTTGCGGACTGCACCATGTGAAAGGGATCCGCCCCTGCGGCAGAGCGTCCTTTAACGGGATTGGTTGAAGTTGTTACATTGCTTCTGTTTTCTGTAATCCATAAGCTACTGATTTTGTGAGAATTTGTCAGTTCAGCATGTATTTTCTCTACAGCACAGGTACCCAACTCTAATCGTGGAAGGCCGGAGCATGAAAATCACCAAACTGTGCTGGGTTTTCTGTCCGGAACTGGAGCTGGGTTCCCTTCCTCTGGTATATGAGTCAACACAGGAGGTGTAATCATTAACACGCATGCACTACGATGAACTTCAACCTTTTTCCTCCATAATCCTCCTGGGGTTAGACACTTCACTGTGCTGATCAGACACAGGACGAGCTTCAGAGGAGAGCGGATAAAGCGAAAGAACTAGAGAAAAGGTGAGGAAGTGGCAGGTAAGGTTGTGAAAGACTTGTAGAGATTATTTGGGAGTAAGTGAGTGGCACCTTAGAAAGGGTGGAGAGATGCACTGATATGAGAACAAGAGAAAGAGAGGAGGAGCTACGGCAAGTAAGAAGAGTAGTGTGAGGGAGAACGTCCTGCTCTTGGGAATCAGCTGAGTGTTGAGAGTTATACTAGAGTAAAGGTGGGACAGAAGTCTGAGATGGTTGACAAGTCCATCTGCATGTATACAGTGAAATGCCTCCAAGACTGTACAATATATACAGTATAGCAGGACAAGAAAAGGACTGCACATAGTGCAGCAAGACGAGTGGTGTACAAAGCTACCCAGTGACCCCAAAACAGATAATACCCACAGTAGAAACGTATGAATTATGCCATGATTCCTTTTGTCTCTGTGCAGACATGACTGACAGATCGTCACCCATAAGAGTTGGACTTGTGGGGTATGGACATTTAGGTGAGTCCTCCGCAAATACACACTTGCTTGAGGCCATTTTCACAGAGAGTTCGGTATGTTTGGTCAAGTGCGGTCCAAGGCAGAGGCGTAGCTACAGGACAGGAACTCAGCCCCTAAAGGCTGATCTCTCAAGTCCACAGAAATGTCAAAATGCAGGAACCCCTTAAAACCTCCTAAAACAGCCCAACATCCTGTTAGCATGTCTGTGACTTGCGTGAGTTTGTTTAAATGAATGCTTACATGGTCCTGTCAAAATGAAGAGGGCATTTTTTAAAAAGTAAGAAAAGGAAACAAGAAGAGGAGGAAGGACAGTGGTAGGTGTTGGAGATAATAACGAATGGATTAAGGATTGTTAATAATTTACCTTTCTTGTTAGAATTCTTGATTTTGCAAGTAGTTGATCAATCCCAATATAACCCACAGGCCTACAGGATAGATTCGGGGAGTTATTTATTGTACCTAAAAAAGGGATTGTCAAGATTAGCCCTGATTAGAGAGAAATTAAAATACAAGTATTGTTGCTGTTTATTATACGTATATTTATACTACAAAAATTTTATAAATATTGTTACTGTTATTACCAGTGGTCAGGGTAAAAAAAGTCAGAAGGGCCCTGTGCATTTTTTGTTGCCTGGAGCACCCACACTCAGTCCCCTCTGCATTCTAAAAAAAAAGGGCTCCTTAAGGGTTCTCTAGATGGTCAATGGGTCCAGCATTTTAAAAAGGTTCTACTTGGAACCCGTTGGTTGAAGTTGTCACAAGAAGAGACAGATGCCTTCTAGATACAGTATATGGAGCAAAGAAGGCATTTAAATGCAAATGACTACAGCTCATAAAATTGCAGAATTATTTTTAGATATAAGATAGCAACCTGGACTGATTAATGTTAAACAAATGTAAAGAAACACTTCCTTCATAAATGTCAATACATCAATAAATAAAAAAAAACCTTGAGAACAATAAAGGGAACAAATCCTGGGCACAAACTCGGGTATTCGGACCAAGTGTGAAAACTGTTCTGTCACTGTCAAAACGTCTTTTTTCACTTACTGGATAATTCATTAGATATTGTTTGTAAAGGCTCAGTAAAAATAGAATACTTACATTTGAAGGATCACTAAGCTCATAAAATAGATTTGTGTTTAGGTATTTGTATTTTAACTGTCATTGCAGGCTTCTGTATTTGCATTTTACCAAACATTGCTTTTATTACGCCATCATTCGTCACTGCTGTCTCCTGTAGGTCAGTTCCTGGTGGATCGCATACAGAAGGAAGGTCTTGATGCCGGACTTAGTTTGGCCTTTGTTTGGAATAGAAATGCAGACAAACTCATTGACTCGGTCCCAAAGGAGCTGATACTGACTAATCTTTCAGAGTTTACACACAAGTATGCATGCACACATACATGAATACGTATACACTGTCTTGCTTTCAGAATGCATTTTGTTTCTGAGCACAGGACGATGTTTATCGCTTGTACCTGGCGTTTGTGATTTCCAGAAAGGCTGACGTGATAGTGGAGGTCTGCCACCCACAGATAGTGAAAGATTTTGGAGGTCGATTCTTATCACATGCACACTTCCTGGTAATGTTATCGGGTTCTTTTTTATTTTGGGCATGATGACTAAAATCGAGAGATCGAGAGTCACTCTGATATTTTCCTTATCCACAGGTGGGTAGTCCTTCCGCGCTCTCAGATTCTCAGCTGCATCAGGAACTACGGCTTGCTGCAGAGCAACATGGCCACACGCTGTATGTGCCTGGTGGTGCATTATGGGGTGGACAGGACATCCAGAGACTGAATGACAGTGGATTATTAAAAGTGAGACCATTTTACTTAATGTCCTAACATTATGATTTAACTCATGGAAAGTAGGAAAGTGGGACTGGGCTGTATGTTAACCTTTTAGCAAGGTAGCTAGAAAGGTGGTAGAAAAGGTGCAAGTGTTGTCGCACAAATTAAAATATTGCAGCACGGAGATAAATAGCAACACTTTTAAAAAGTGTTCATTCCCGGAAGTGGTACAATTCTTTATTATAACCATGAAAAAATACAGAGATTGTCTCTGGGTTTTCTTTATAAATTAGCCACTCAGGATTACATCCTGTAAAACGTGATGCTAACGTTAATGCTAGCTTTCCCTAAATCATGATCTAGGCTCTAACCCTACTTTTAATAAATAACAGTGATAAATTAACACATTGCATGTTTTTAATCAATTGCAATCTTGTAGTGATGTTTTTTGAAAGTCTCTATTTTTACAGAATCAAAATCTGGACTGCCAGATTCCCGACCGAGGCGTTAAGATCGCTGAAATTTGCAGTTTGACAGTTTCCTGTCAGTGTGTCACGTTTGTTTGGCTCCACCACAGGCCCTCTCCATTCGCATGTCAAAGCACCCCTCCTGTTTCCGCCTGGTTGGAAACTTGCTTTCTGATTGGTCAGAAGGCGAAGGGAGGCGTGTGCTCTTTCATGGCTCAGTGGCTGAACTCTGCCCCGTCGCCCCTAACAATGTGAACACCATGGCAGCCGCCGCCATCGCCGCGTCAACCCTGGGTTTCCATGGAGTCACTGGAGAGATTGTGTCAGATACAGCGTGAGAATTGTATTGTATTTTCTTTTTAAATTCCCATATGAGACTCCATTTTCATTATTAAGGCTTTTTTATTATTATGAGAATGTATGAGACCAATAATAATAGTAATAATAATGAATTGAAGTGCATTTTTTAAACCCAAGATCAGTTTAAAGCCAGGGACCACAGGCAAAAATGGTGATGTTGCTTCCAATTGTCAATTTTCCGATTTTTGGATATTTTGCATCTATTTATTGCATATTTTGCATCTATCAGTATTTTTATACTTAACTACACCTAGCATGAACTTTGTCGTATTTTCATTCCAAGTTCAACAGGCGTTTTTAAATCCATATCATCCGAATCATATTTTGTTGGAAAGCTTATTTCCTAAAACACAATTTTATGTAGTCCATAACAATAGTTTAATAACCTGTTTTGTGAAAGTCCTGCCATTGGGTGTGTTATGACAATAAAACAAACAAACAAAAAATTTGATGAAATCCATTTGTTGAAAAATAGATTTTTGTGATATGCAAATTAGCACATGTTTAATTATCTATTGCTATTTTAGTTCATTTAAAACATAAATTGTAATACAAAAAATGCTGTGTTGATGATTTTTCGACAGGTTAATTTGAATTCTGATACGAGTAAAGGGGGGAAAAAACCCTATAAGGTGCGATTCCTTAAAAGTCCGGAATTACAACATGAGAAAAAATGATCACGCATTAGTTTGTTTACAGATTGTGTTTAAACACAATTGGACCACTTTTTGGCTTTAGAGTGTTGCTTGCATGCCGTCATGGGCCTTGTGGAAAAGACTGGCTTATTCACACACACACACACACACACTTTCTATAATTCAAGCACATTGTTTAAATGCTGAAAGACTGATGCACCACCAACTAAAGATCTTACAGGAATGGTTTGATAAAAAATCCGATTTACACAGTTTTCCACTAACCCCTAATTTAATCAATCAACCAAGACATGTTTAGTTTTGTACTGGAGCTACGAGGCTAATGTAGCTAACAAATAATGGAAATCTGTCTCACCCAGAACTTTTTCTGTAAATATGTGCCTCAAACCACATCCAGATTTTCAGTAATGTCACAGAGACTTGCTGATGTGGTTTAGGACACAGTGTGACTTACTGTCATCTATAAACACGAACAAAACTTCACTGTGTAGCTGAACGCAGGAACGTTATGATGACAGACATCTGATCCAACCGAAATCACGGCTTTCCTTTAATTTGGCTAGGCTACATGCTGGTTGCTTTTACAGTAATCACTAATAACATTGTACAACACGCCCCCTAGAGGCCCCGCCTCACAAAGTTCGAAGGTGGAATTATGTAGATGATATTATAGTTATTCTTTGAATTTAAATTTGTAAATACAGACTCTCCCTGCCATTTTACAAATTTGTTTTTATGGCTTAAGATTTTGGGTGAGATAGGCTTCCATTTGTCTCATAGTTCCAGTGCCAAACTAAAAAAAAAGCAAACATCGGACACCAAACATGTCTTGGCTGATCGACTACATTTGGGGTGAGTAGAAAATGGACATTTAATTTTTACCGAACCATTGCTTTATGTAGCATTCATGTAATTTCCTCTTTACGTTTCTAACTCCTCCCCTTCCTGTGTGCTGTGGCTCAGTTTGGCTGATTATCATCTTGTGGAGGTGGACGTGACGGGGTTTGACGGCTTCTCTGTGAAAACAGTGAGACGTAACCCGGCCAAGCTGGGAGCAGTTACAGGCAGCGCCACCTACAGTTCTTTTTGGAACAGCTTACTGGGTACGTCTGCATGAACAACACTGCTTATTAATGTTAAGCGTGTGCATTTGAGATCGAATGTATTGTCTTTCAGTTTGCAAGGGTCATGGAGGGAGAGTCTATCTGTGCTGAAGATGAAAAGGGCGGCTGCAGAACCACACACACACACACGAATAGTAGCCCTGCTGAAGTGTTTGTAAAGAAATCAAAATACGAAAATAAAGTCAGGTGGTAATAATGATGTATACTTTAATTTCTGTTCCACAACCGTGACGCAAAATCTCAAATGATGTGCGTTTGCGTACATTACAGTATATAAGTTGCTCTTGCACGTTAAACTAATGAACTCCATCCTTACATTCAAGTTTTCTATCACATTCATTGTTGTTAGGTTGCCATTTTTTTCTATTACGAAGTTACACTATGGAAGAGTCATTGTGAAAACAGACTCCAAAGACAGACGTCAGAGAAAGACAGATTTATTCTCACAGCAAGGTAAAGTTTAGATCATCTAAATTTATATGATCTAATATGTTAAACTCTGGGAGAGCACAGTAGGTTTTTCTACCTCCTTTGTGCCTTGACTACCATAAAACTGGGACAAGGTTGGAGAACATGGATGGAGTAAAAAAGGATCAGACGGATCCAGCGATATTGCACAGTTTACTCTAGCTCCTCTTTCTAATGCTGGTTTGCAGTAAAATACCTTGCCTTGTATTACAAGCCCACTGTTTTTGGTAAAAAGAGTACTTTAAGCTTAACTGGCTCATTAGAGGTATAATACTAGAGTATAGAAGAGACTGGAGATCTCTGGCTGATGTTCCTCAAACAGCAACTGGCTACCGTTTCTGTTTACCATCATACTGAAACGGCCCTTCACAGTCTTGAACAAAAGATTTAGACACATCTTTAGCATTCTGAGTCTACTAGAAGGTGCGGAAGACATCAATACATCTGTTTCTGAAATAAAATACAGTAGCTCCTCACATTAACAGCATAGCTTCCACAATACCTCTGTATGCTCTTCAATCCCAGGAACAACCAACAGGCAGTGAACAGGTCTGCAGTGTGTTAGCGGTGTGTGTGTGTGCGCATGTGTGTGCATGTTAGAACTTCTCCGAAGAAGAAGTGTGTGTGTGCGTGGTGTTAGTTTTTCTCAGGTAGGTCAACTACCAGGCTCTTGTTCTTGTTTGGCAGACTGAAAGGTTGCCGGATGTTCAGGCGGTCTTTCTCAGCCTCTAGATCTTCGTCGTATCTCTCGTCCTCGTCTTCGTCCTCATCCTCGTCCTCACCCTCACCCTCGCTGTGGTGCGGGGAGGAATGGAGTGAGTGGGCAGGCGAGGGGGGCACAGAGGCAGGCCGAGGGTAACGAAAGCCCGTAGTCTGTACAGGAAAACCACAAAAGTGATGACATAGGAGAACATGCTTCCATATAAAGGCTCGTCACATGAAGGTTTACATGAATGTTTAAAGAAGCAGTTTGTAATTTGTTTAGCGTGAATTGTAATTGCAACGAAAATATTGACAAGCCTTCTCCCAACTGACCCCACACGCACTAGCCAGGTTTCCATCCAAGGGAGTTTATGTGAAAAATGTTTTAGTGAATTGAAATGTTTGCCAATGGAAACGGCATTTATCAGTAATATATTGACAAAACTTTTTTCCATTTAACTTTAGCGGATAATTTGGGGTTGTCGATATGTGAAATGTTGCGAGAAACTATAGTGGAAACGTTTTTGACAAGAAAAACACTGCAATTATGCTTAAATTTAGTGTCATGTGGTTTTATTCATCACGAGCTTCTGCTACAATAAACCAATAAAACACATCAGCGGGAGAAGCAGGACGCCGGTGTTGTGCCGAAATCTTCCCGTTCCTCCGCGTAAACGCGCGCCGCCTCCACTCCCCCTAACACCTGCTCTTTCTAATAACTCCTGTTTCTAACGGGCAAAAAACGTACCTCTTAATATTAAAAACATACAGTATATGGGTAGGGAGAGCTCGCCATAATGGAATTATTCTTAACATTTACTGTCTATAGGCTGAACCATTTCAGTTTCAATCGTTATGGGACAGTGCGAGAGGCATAACGCACACATTACGCATTAAACAAGGTCCGAGTAAAATACATAAACCTCGAATCATATAAGATATAAGCTCATACATGGCTATAACATGTCAACAATTTAGTTATGCCGCAGAAAAAGGAAGATGCCAGCGATGCGGCTGGATTAAGGAGGAAAATTTGTTTAATTATCGAAAATGACGTGGCGTCTATTTGATGGGAAACTACAGCACATTAAAACAGCCGTTTCTTGTAACTTTATGTGACAAGTCACTGTCGTCTTGTCGATGTTGTTCACTGTGGAAACGATAAGAAGCTTGACATTAATAATCATTGCACTGTAGATCAGGTCTAATCTGTAGATCAGGTACATTCTGTAGATCAGGTGTAATCTGTAGATCAGGTCTATTCTGTCCGTTCTGTTTTGTCACACGCATCAGGTGACGAGGGAAAAGTCAAGGAAGTTTGCGATATACATGAAAGTGATGGAAACGTGTCGAACACAATTATTTTACCGACAAAGCAAAACTTAGCAGGAAGTGACGTCATTACGTAAACCTTTTTTTTTTTAATCGCAAAACGTCTATTTAATGGAAACGAGCTGCAAATATTTTTTTAAACGCATTTTTATTTTATCGCTTAAATTATGCGCATAAATTGGATGGAAACTTGGTTACTGTTGAAACTACGTATGCCTTGTGAGTTACCTTTTAAGGCAAAGAGGCAGAGCTCATTTCAGGGCCGTAATAATTTTTTTTTGACATAAGCCTGAAATGAAGAAACTAGCCAGAGCCATTGTTTGTCAATATTGCTTGTCAGAATTTTAAAAAATTCTATGATTACTACAGATCTAGAAACACTTGTAAACATTACAAACTGTACCTTTAAAGTTCCCAAATCTTTTTATTAAAATCCTAAAATAACTATGGAGGCTTACCGAGGGTGGTTCGTGGGGCTCGTACATGAATCTCTCAGGGAAGGCTTTAGCCAGGGCCATATGGCGAGCAGATACATAATACTGAGAGAGGAAAAAAACAGGAGAGGACATGTTCATGAGCATTCACTAAAACAGATTTTTTATTTAAAAATAAAACTTGTATGTATGTGTGTGTGTGTGTGTAACCCCATCCAGGTTTCTCCAATTTAAGTCACTGAGGAGCTTTGTTTGTGTTTGAATGGGCAAGTGTGTGTGACTGACCCTGACCTGACCCAGCTATCTCTAGTCCTGCTTTCTGTGGGCTTTTGAATAAGTAACAGTGCTTTTCCACCAGACAGTGCACGGCACGCTTACTAATCCAAATCCAGAACTATCCGTACCCTGGTAGAGTATCTGTGTCTGTTTCCCATCACAACGTCACCCGTGAAAGCATGAGGAGGTTGTGGGGTGACTAGTGATGGGCACGATTAGTAAAACACTACTTGAAATTCACAAATTGATTTTCAGGCATATAGCTTATTTGATGTTAAAATGTGTGTGGCGTCATTACGTGTCTACCTCACAGGGTGAACTATTTATCACGACACACAGCGAGTTTGTTTTAATGGCGGCCCAAATGAAGTCAAGGGTGGCAATACTTTAATCTTCGCGAAATTAGAGAGAACTGTCAAATACAGACTTTGTCGGACGACATTAAAATACAACAAACACACAAGAGGTCACTCCTTTTCAGTGGCTGAATCTCAAAGTCGTTCTATTGTGTATATGGAGTGCACTACACCAATACAGTATGTTACACGCTATGTAGTGAGCAAATACAGTTGATAGGAAGTCATTTGGGATTCGGCCTAACTTGAAAATGGCACATTTTACGTGGATCACGGGTAAGACATGTAAAACAGAGCTAAATGTCAGAACAACAAATCTGAAACATTACATTTTATGACGCAATTGTGACATTGCCTCCTAAAGCTGCCAGAAAAAGTACATTTGAAGGCACTTTGAAGAAACCTTGACAGACAGTCACTACTCTACTACTGAAGACAGTCGCATCATCAGCACAATTCTGTGATGACTGCATTTGCATTTTAGCTCCACCAATATAACCCAGCTCAGCACGCATGGTACCTGGGCACGAAGAATAACCAAATTCATCATGGGTAGTACTTTGGCACGGCAGGGCTCACTTGGCAGTGAATACAACGACAAAATCATGGAGCATGTGAGAGACTGACCCAGTGTGGTGACGGAGCTAGATATATTTAATACTTTGCTTTAGCAAACAGCTATCCAATTTTGTAATTATGAAACATTTTTTAATTGATTTAAATTTGGTACAGTGACACTCATGTGACATCACATGACCTTTGTGTAAGCAACAGGTAATAATGTGGAGGATTTTAGCCAATGAAACAGTAAACAGTCCGGGGAGGAACCAGCTTAGCAGGGGGTACTACTACGATCACCACAATGACCCAGATAACTCAGGTGTTTTGTGCAGTTTTAAACTAGTGAGAAGGCGCGTGTGTGTGTGTGTGTGTGCGCGCGCGAGCGAGAGAGAGACTGACCCGGCCCAAGTATTTCCAGTCCAGCAGATCACTGAGGCGCTCTGTGCGGTTCCTCTGGATGATGCGCTGTCTGCGGCTCTGCTGACAAAACTGGAACAGGAAGGAGGTCAGCTGGTTACACGACTCGTCCACGCTACGAAACCTCCGGTCCAAAATATAGATCCCTGTGAAACAGAGAGAGACCAAAAAAGGAATATTACAGAATTAAATCATCTACCACAGAGAATGGGACGTCATTAAAAGTGAACACGCTCGAAATAAAAACTATACTTCGTGTTTCAGTGAAGCTTTTCAACATGGATTAGGTAAAACACTATTTAGTGCTAAATATTGTGAATAGAGCTACTGTGAGAACTTTATTTTTTCATCATGTTTGTTCTGCATCTCACCATAAGCAGATGGGTCAGCTATGTGTTCCTCCATGAAACAGCCAAACCCAGAGAGATTAGTGGAGACCGAGGGAATCCCCATCACAGTGCACTCAGCTGAGAGAGAGAGAGAGAGAGAGAGAGAGAGAGAGAGAGAGAGAGAGAGAGAGAGAGAGAGAGAGAGAGAGAGAGAGAGAAATCAGGCTCCATGTCAAAACGGTTATGAAGACTATGGTCTTTCATGATCTCAGCAGTATATTGTAGAAATCCGTTTGTGACAAAATTACATTTATACATAGGGCATTATGAAATAAATAATCTTATGAATAATTACCAAATTATCTATAAATGAAGCAATAAATTGCAAAATAATTCTAAAATTCATTAAAAGTCAGCTCATTATTATGAAATGTTATTTCACCATTCTTATTTTCACACTAACGCTAGTTTTTTTTCTCGTTTTTTTTCCTAAATTTCCATTTTCAAAAGTCATTTTTCCTGAGTGGCACTTTTATTTCATGATGTCACTTTTCAGGCAATATTTTATAATAAAGAGATATTATGGTATTTATGGATAAAATTATAATTACATGCTCTAATTATATATTTTATTTATTTCATAATGCCCTATTTATATATTTTATTTTTTCCACAAATGGATTTCTATAGTATATACCCTAAACAATACCTTACGGGGGGTTATCACTGGGCCTACGGTCTTTTATATGGCTTATGGTTCAAATAGGCCCTTAAATAATCAAAAACAAATAGATTAAAAAAATTAATAAATAAATACAGAAATTGTGTTCCATATGATAAAATCAAATAAGCATCGATCAATCACCCACTTGTGAGCTCTCAAAAATGATTTTCCCCAAAACAAAAATCACTGAATGAAATTAAGATATTCCAGTGTATGTATCTATGTTTTTTTTTTACCAACCAGGTGTGTAGCCCCAGGGTTCGTAGTAGGAAGGAAAGACTCCGAGGTGGCAGCCTCTAACAAACTCCTCATAGTCCATGGGCAGCAGGGGGGAGGTGGAGGACAGAAACTCTGGATGGAAAATGACCTGACGCACAGGCAGAGGGCGGTGTGCTCAATATCTGTACTTTCTACATGACTGTGTGTATGAACACAGTGAATCAGTGAATTTGCACACACGTGTCAGGGGTGGGAATCTCTAGGAACCTCATGATTTTAATTCAAGGGTGCCATAACTAAAAATAAAAACAGAATACAGTATGTTGTCTTAAAAAAGATATTACATGCAAGTAGTTCATTTTCAACAGGCAGTTCTTAAGAGTCACTCGCTGTTTCTATGGCTGAATCGCAAACGGTGTTTGATTGGACATACAGTGCACTATGTAGCTTCTACAATACCATTATGTTATATCATATGTAGTGAGCATATATAGTAAATAAGAGGCCGTTTGGGATTTGGCCTGCCTGAGTGAAGGCAAGTTTTGAAGATGGCATTATTGCAAGAAAACACTGTTGCAGGTAAATTCATAAAAATGTACTTGAAGTTAAAAGTTTATGATAAACTTTTGTCTCCTCATGATTTCCTTTTTAAGAAAGTTACAGTTTTCACCTTCAATGGTTTGTGTGTTATGAACACAATGTGGCTGTATAAAATGATAAGCTCATGAATGAATAGTAAATCTTAAAGTGATTTAAAATGAATTTGACAGCCTACAATGT
This sequence comes from Olivaichthys viedmensis, assembly GCA_028565825.1. Taxonomy (NCBI): domain Eukaryota; kingdom Metazoa; phylum Chordata; class Actinopteri; order Siluriformes; family Diplomystidae; genus Olivaichthys; species Olivaichthys viedmensis. The sequence continues at coordinate 19,081,525 of JAOUQW010000023.1, read as the reverse complement.
TGTTTAGTATGTATATTGCTTTTTCAATTAAAAACAGCCCGTTTGATTCTGATGTTTTGTGCATCGATGCAGAATCATTTGAGAACGAATTGCAATGCATCTAAGAGATTATCAATACTTCTTGTGTGTGTGTGTGTGTGTGTGTGTGTGCGCGCGTGTGTACCTTGACACGGTCCTGGGCACTGTTGAAGAGGCCAATGCGGCGGATGCAGGTGAGGATGGGGTCCGTGCTGTCCTCCAGCATGTTGTGGGTGCAGATGGGGGGCTGGCACTGGCGCTGTGTGGCGAAGATGGCCCTCTTCATCAGGGTGAAATCCTCCTTATCCAACATCTTTGACACTTCCGGCAGCTGCCCACTGACCGGGAGAGAGAAATTGGTTGTCCTTAAAGAATCATTCGAGATACATTTAAAAGTAGCTTAAAGGAAGGCCACTCACACTAGTAATGATTCGTAGAGTTTCTTCCCGAAGCGTTCTTTCACAGTCTGGGCCGTGTCCCTGATTAAAACGAAATGCACATCAGTACAGACGTCGTCAGTCACTACAGCTACATCATGGCCCATGTTTGTGCTGGTGTAAGTGAGGATTCTGAGCAGTCAACAGGTTTTGTTGGAGTGTCGGTGGTCTTTGAGAAAAGCACAATATTAATTAAAGTTAAAGGGGATTTTTTGAAGTCATGGGTGTGATGGATTTTGTTGAGAAACCGAAAAACAACAACTGCCATAAATAAGGCTACCTTTTCATTTACAATCAGAATCAGCTGCGTTTTGACAGCACAATTAATCGTATTTTAATCGTGATCACAACTTTTGGCTTCCTGGGTTAATTAAACAATCAACTGAGATATTGGTGAGCTTAGCTAAAGTTAGCTAGTTAGATAATATTAGATAATGTTTTTTATTAACTCCCCATTTGTATGGATTAACTGACTGGTTAATTGCGGCAGATTTATTTATTTACTTGTGTATTTACTTTTTTAATTGCTTATTTACTTATTTATTTTATTACTTGCTTACTTAATTGTTTTGTTTTTTACTTAATTGTTTATTGACTTATTATTTACTTAGACACTTATTTAATTGCTCAAATACTTCCTTCTTTACGTACTTACCTATTTACTTCCTTATTCACTCATTTACTTGCCTACTGATTTAGTATTTATATTCATTATCTAATTGAGTTTATATTTAGCATGTAAATAATACACTTGATTAACGTGACTAAATATCAGTCTTATTTTAATTTAAAGATTTATACTTTTTATGGAATTTAGGCTCATAATGTACAATGCGTTCTGTTTTATCTAAAATGATAATAAAGTGCAATACATTTTTTACTTTGTTTCTAAATTAGCTGAATAATTGTGCTAAATAATCCTGGTTATAGTTTTAACCATTATCCCGCAAGCCTAGCACAGAGCTAGTCTGGTGTGTTGGGATAAGGTGTGCTAGCTCTATTAGCACAGATTAGCAGTCCTCACAGTGCATCATAGTTACCAGAGCTGTTTCCGTACGGCTTGGCCCTTCAGCGTCTCCACGTTGAAGTTGTTGGTGCGAGCAGGCATGATGAAGAACGCTATCACCGTAACGTCACTGTGGTTCACCTGAGGACACACACACACAGCCGAGCAGAACGGCTTTCAAAACGTGTTGCGTGATTCCTTTTTTTATTCATTCCATTAAGTACACTACAGAACGGCATAAAAGGCATTTTATTCACAAATACAAACCCTCAGTAAATAGTTGAGTCTGGCCAGTGCTTCGAGAAAAATGTCAGCTCCTTTATTTGAGAACTCGTAGCGTCCAGCAATGAAGAGGAACACGGTTTTATCCAGATTAAAATCTAAATGCCTGCGCAAGAACAACACGATGTTAGAATGGGACACGCACTTGTGTGTGTTGATGTGTGTTTGTGTGCAAGTAGTGCTCTAACCCATAGAAGTGGCCTCTGATAAACTCCTGAATGCGGGCTTTGCTCTGAGCGTGGAGGTTCTGAAACTCATGCATGGCTGAGAACTTCTTCACATTCAGACCATTAGGAGTCACAACATCTGAGAAAGAAAGAAGAGTCAGGGAAATGAGCAAAACAGGCTCAAATTGACTTAAACCAGTTCCTAACGCGTGGGACCCTTCACCTGTACAAATGACCTAGGTCCTATTTACACCTCATGTTTTCGGTGATCGGATCATGATCAGATGACGAGAAAAAAAACAAGGTGTAAATGCGCACAACACGCGTTGCTATCGGAAGGTGATCAGATCAGTCAGAGAGCCTCTGGAGCAAACCTGGCTCGAACTGTGATCAAATTGTGATTTGTATCAGGCTAGCACTACGGAGAAAGTACCTGACCAAAGGACACAAATTCTTCTTCTTGCTGTCTGTTGGATTATGTTTAGCCGAGACTGACGTCATTTAAGACTTTTCAAATCGCCTCGCTTGCATTGAACAATTCGGCTAACATGCTGAGCTGATGTTAGCTACTTATTATGCTCCGACAACACTTGCAAGCTTCTTGTTGTTATAGTAAAGTTGACGCAAAATGTTGCTTCTCGTATGTGCATAAATCTGGTTCGGATTATGTGCAACAGCGTCAATTTTTGTAGAACTTCCATGAATCTCCAGTCGATGTATTTGTAAATTGAGCTCTAATTCTTCATAATTCTACCTGTCAGAGATGGGACTGCTTTTACAGAGGGAAGATTTTAAGTTACCAACGTAGATGTGTGGGTCTGATACCACAAAACCTTCGGTGAAAGCGTAAAAAGTAACCGTAATTACTTTTTTTATTTTTACTGTATTGCAATTGGAAAGTTGGATAAAACTACATAAGAACAGCTTTGATAAGGCTTTCTCTCATTTCTCTCACATGCCAAAATTCTTGTCTGTGGTAATCACATAGACTACAGATGCAGTGGATGGAGATTAGGTAGAAAAACGCTGGAGTATTCTTTTAATATACATTACTGTAAGCTCACTAGACACATAGTGTACATTTAGAAGTTTATGAGACAAGAGGATGTTCACCTGGTTTTCTTCTGAGCAGGTATTCAGCCTCGATGGCTGTGATCTTAGACACAGTGGTGAAGACATGAGCACAGCGAGCTGCGGCCCTCTCTATACAGTAGCGGTGATAGATCTGCCTATCGCCTGCCTCCTTATCTACATTAAACTACAGAGGGAGAGAGAGAGACATTGACAAACAGAGAGAGAGAGGTTCACATATATTCACTGTTGTATTATGGTTTTTAAATTTGTGCTTTTTTTAAGGTGTCTTTTCCACACACACACCTCTGCGAGTTTGTTGTAAAAGTCGACGTTCCCGGCACACAGGTATCGGCCGAGCAGCGTGGCGTGTGTAGTGAAAATGGTCGCTACAGGCAAGTGCCGCTGTCGGCATAATACCAGCCCCAGACCAGACAACCACTCGTGAAAATGAGCCAAGATGTGTGGAGGGTCTTCACACTGTGCTGCATACTGAAACACACACACACGTACTATTAACTCACAAAATAACTTGGCTAAATGAACAGCCAGTACTGCTACACACACACACACACACACCTCTCCGAGCAGCCAAGCAGTGAGGAAGCCGAAGAGCACGGCATCATTGGCCTCGCGGTCGAACCAGGGCACACCGATAGAACAGCTTTCCCATAGTTCACTCTTCCAGCGGTCCAGAGACCAGGCGGTGAAGCCCACATCCAGTAGGATCACATACGGAGAGCCTTCAATCAGCCAGCGGCCAAAATACACCTAAACACACACACACACACAACTATTTTTATAAGAACTATGCAACACAATCATATTGTAAACGACTCAGTATCAACCACTTAAAAGGCAAAATTCATGTTTTTCCATAATCGCCCATCAAAATGTAACAGCTTCTGTCCACCTTTTGTGATTTTGGATCGGGAAAAAAATAACATTAAAGTATATCATGTCAAAATCGATGTTCTGCTACATTGTTAAGAAGCAGACATGCACTGGTGAGCTTCGCAATAGCACAATAGCAACCTAAAAGACAAGATACAGCACCAATAGTGGATAGGCTTTTAGTCATCAACTGTTGCGACAGATGAAGAAAACTCTGGGATGCAGGCATAAAGAGAAGAATACACCAGCATGACCTCAGAGTGCACCAAAAGACCACTAGTAAGCCTTAAGAACAGAAAAGTGAGGTTATGGTTTGCTAAAAAAAATCTAATAAAAACCTGCACCCACTATGATGAAAGTGTGGAGAGAAAAAAGGAACTGCTGTTGATCTAAAACATGTCTCCTCATCTGTGAAACATTGTGGCATGGGTGTGTCAAACCACCAGCACAGAAGACAACACTGAGGCCCAAATGTCTGTGGGTTTCACACTTCAGGCAGTCACTGATTTTATTTAAGATTTTGTTAATTTGTCCAATTACTTGCCATCTGCCGAAATGGAGGGACTATGGATTAAAAATGTCTTAATACTACAAAATACTACTACTACTACTACTACTACTAATAATAATAATAACAATACATTTAGCTAAAGATGATACTGTACTTTAAAACTCTTTTCAACAGTATGGCAAGGTGGCAAGGGGAAGAAGGTGAGAGGGTGATGAGAGAGGAAGGAAAAAAATGAAGAGATGAAGGAAAGAGAAGACAGGAAAGAAAAGACACGGGTAAAAAAAAGGAGGAACAGATAACAGAGGATGGAAAAAGAGGAAGGTTATTTAGTAAAATTAGGTCTACCAGAATAGCAGAGAACAACGGAGTAAAAATATTTTCATATACTGAAAAAAATCTGACACGAGTTCTAAAAGCGCCCTTCTGTTAATGCTTTTAATCATTAATTTCATTGGCACCTGAGAAATGGATGCTATAAAACAACATGATGTTGCAGACATGCACGAGCAAAACATGCGGAATGCAGGCACGTCATCTCTGATATCATTTTTCTAACTCTCGCAATATCACAAGGCGTGGTCTTTGGAACACTGTTTATATTATATTTTCATATGATTTTTAGTTCTAATTGGTCGCAATTTTGTTTTTGTCCTCATTTTTCGAGTTAGCCACTCTGGGATGTTTGTATTGTACATGTGCCTGTGTGTGTGTGTGTGTTGTGGTTGCTCAGTAAGCCTCTTATGTTGAGTGCTGCACTGTATCAGCACTATTGCAGATATTTTATAGGTAATGTTATTAATGGTGTTGTCTATGTGTGCATTGGGTTACACACAGGAAGTGGATTCATGTGTTGATGAAGGCATTATATGTGTGCGCATGCATGTATTCTGTGTTTTTGTTGGCAGCACCCCTTACTAACAATATGTTTCCGTTCCCTTGGTCGGCGCAGAAAATCGGAAAGCACATGAGGGAAATGTAGGTTTTTTTTTTTCTTTCTCTAGACGCAGTCCAGCACACAGTAGGGTGGACAACCACTTCTAGAATTCTAAATCGATCCAGTTAAATAGCCAGTGAAAAGTGAAAGCAAGCAAATGTAAATACAGGAAGTAGCAGACAGGCTTACATGTCTCTAGTAGAGCTCCTGCAATGGAGCATGAGTGCCTTTACAACATAAATCTGAAAAACTACCACGGACAAGGATTACAATCTGGATTGTAATTCCCGAAGCCTTGAAGCAATGTTTGTTTTGCCATTGCCGTCTCCTATTAATGGGAAGACTAGTGTCTACAAAAATCCGTCAGATGCCCAGTCTTTTGCTAATCCGTAAGGACTTTAAAATGCATATACTGTATATAAGGCTTAATGAAAATAACATCACTCAAAATCACAAAAACAACAAATCTGAAATGTCACTGGCATAATTTTATCAGGAAGTAAAACTCCTTTTAACTTCTGTCTGGATCAGTTGTTACACACACACACACACACACACACACACACACATTTATTCAAAGAACTGAAATAGACTCTAGTCTGAGTGCGAGACATAGATATAGCTGGTAACCTTTACACATGCATACCAGGGAGGTGGTCTCTCATACACACACACACCCCTCAGAAAGAGGGTTTAGGGTTTCACTGAGGTTGAGGGCAGAATAGAAATAGTGTGTATTGTGTGTGTGAATGGAGATAAACAGAGATGACCCCTAAATATACTTATATTTTAAAAAAAGAAAGAAAAAAAAGAAAGTGCACTTGACTTGATAGATTGAGTGTGTGTGTTTGTTTGTTTGTTTTTTTACCTTGCAGCCACTGCTGTTCATCTTGTCCATGGTCCTCCTCAGTGCTGCGTTTGGAGGTTCAATCAGTTCAACCTGGGTTCTGACACTGGACTCCAAATATGGCCCCACCAAGAAGTAGTTTTCCCCCCATTCCTCGCAGGTCAAACGGGCCTTCGTCTGGATCACTGTGTAGATGCCCCCGACTGCCAAAGGGTACACGTACACGCACACGCACACGCACACGCACACACACACACACACAGAGACATGACTGTTTCTTTGAAGACTGTGCAGCCCTGCATGCTCTTCTCTCATCTGTCA
>JAOUQW010000023.1:19042661-19064866 GCA_028565825.1 Olivaichthys viedmensis | reverse complement strand
TCTCTCTCTGTGTGTGTGTGTGTGTGTGTGTGTGTGTGTGTGTGTGTGTGTGTGTGTGTGTGTGTGTGTGTGTGTAGAATGGAAATGAGCAGACGAGGCGGCGTCTGGCCGTGTACTGTCTGAAGGATGCCTACTTGCCCCTGCGCTTGCTGCAGAAGCTGATGTGTGTGATTAACTACATGGAGATGGCCAGAGTGACCGGCGTGCCCCTGACCTACCTGCTGTCCAGAGGCCAGCAGATTAAAGTCGTTTCCCAGTTACTGCGACAGGTGTGTGAACACACACACGCACACACACACAGACCTGATTGTATCTGGATTGTGTCCTGATGAGATTTGAAACCACGTGCGTTTACACTTGTCGTCAAATGCGTCTCCGGTTAGCCAGACTGAAATCCGCTTGCCCTATTACGTGTTAATATGCAAATTAGCTCGTTACATTCCAACACCAACTTCCAGTGTTTGTTTGTTTTTTCCCTCGTTTTTAGTTGTTTTATGAATAAGATGGCTGCCGCATCAAAACCGTGAGAGATGCTTCAACCTCTGGTACGCATTTTAGCCGGATCGGGTTTAAATCCGTTTCAAATGCGTCTTTGGTGCATTTCCACTTGTACTGTTTTGTGGATAATCCCTATCCGGATATAATCCTGATACTCAAGACGCATGAAACGACCAAGTGTAAATGGGGTCACACGTACACACATACACACTCATAAAGCCAGGTCAATGACCTCCATGGCTCAGACAGCTGCTTAGCATTCAGCAGTGTTTATTAATGTCTGCAGGCCATGAAGCAGGACTTGGTGATGCCGGTAATAAAGACTGAAACTGGAGATGATTACACTGGAGCTACGGTCATTGAGCCGGAGAAGGGGTGAGGATCCTGCTTATTCGCTGTGTTGAAAACCTTAACGAATAAAATTATTATTTTTATTTGTATTTTTTTAAATGCACGTTTACAACCTCTTCGTTTGTGAATCAGTGTTGTAACAGTTGATATTTATTATTTAATATTTTTTTTAATTAGTTTTTCATCCATTTAAAATTCAGGTTTTTTTTGTTTTATTAGTTTAGTTGAGCTTTAAAATATATTTTTGTTTAGTGTGTATACATGTTATCATTTTAGTAATTGTAGTTAGGAACAGATTAAACAGATAAAACAGATTATTTTGTTCGATACAACATCCTCAGAACATGTTCAAGGTATCATTAATGGTCTATGTGTAAAGAGCAAGTACTCTGGCTAAAAATGTAAGACGAAGAAAAAAAGTGTCTTTATGGTATAATTAAGTCCAATAAATATTACTTGACTAACTCAACGTTTCTGTAATAGAAAAACAGACAATAATACGAATGAATTGTATCATTGTCTGCTCTTTATCGTATTTCAATTAGCATCGGCACCAATATTTCCAGTTTTCCTGTAGTTGTTTTTAATTTTAGTATATTATTTTATTTCAGTTTACAAAAATGTTATATTGTTTTAGTTTCCTATAATCTTCCCGGTGTGATTGACTGACTAAATAAGAAGCAAGAACATTTAAGATTACTGTAGTCAACATTTAGGATCCTAAATAAGAGAAGTTCTTTACTGCCGTTCCGATGGCTAATAAGGAATGTGTTTGTGAACCCATTCTCATTATAAAGTGTGTGTGTGTGTGTGTGTGTGTGTGTGTGTGTGTGTGTGTACACATATACAGCTACTACAGCGTGCCGATAGCCACTCTGGATTTTTCCTCGCTGTACCCATCCATTATGATGGCTCATAACCTGTGTTACACTACACTGCTGCAGAAGGGCCAGGCGGAGAGACTGGGGTGAGACGCAGCTTGTGTACATGTTCATGAACCATATGTCACGTTATTCATGTGCTGATTTATTAGCTGATTATATTTGAGTGTTATTCTTTGGTGAGTCCTGTGTTTTGTGTATTTTATTTTATTATGATGACTAAAACCCATGTGTGTGTGTGTGTGTGTGTGATTATGGGTGCTTGTGTGTGTGTGTGCAGTCTCTCTTCAGACGACTTCATTAAGACGCCTACAGGAGATCTGTTTGTTAAAAGCTCCATGAGGAAGGGGCTGCTGCCAGAGATCCTGGAGAACCTGCTGAGTGCCCGCAAGAGGTGAGAACAAATATGTACACACACACCCACACGTTTCTGTCGAAAAGCAGATTCACATGATAAATGATTTCACTTATTTTGCTTCTGGCTATATCAGCAGCCATGTGACTTGGCTCATCCAGCCTGCCATCCGTACCACCGGTCTGTGTTGGCTAATGATGGGTCCTATTTGACTAATCGAGTACTCGTCATGTAACCACCAAAGAAGGAGTCATCTTAGCAGTGCAAGCATAGCAGGTTTATTGCCTGGGGTGTTTACATTCATATAGAGACCCAACTAACCCCGAGGGCAAAATTTCATGTGTATGGAAAGATGACAAAAACGACTTCTACTTGTTTTAGTCATTTTATGTGAATCAGCTTCTCCTTGCATGTCTGCTGGTAACCATGTGTTGTTTTGAAAACACACACAACTACAGCATGTTGGTCACGCATAACCACAAATTCTACCCCTCCGATAAAATGGCCCCATCTCTGAAAGTAGGAATTGTACGGATTTGTAGCTTCATTTACAAATACTTCTGACTGAAGAATTCATGAAGGCGTTCTACAGAAAAATACGCGATTCGCGTAAACGTTAACTGATGAAATTACGGCCTTTAGACTTCCATTATTAGTGAGTTCTAAGTTTAACGGGGTGTCCGTTCTTTTCTCAGCACAGGGAAACGTGTTAAATTCTTGCCCGTGGTAACGCGTGCGCTACAGATGCAGTCGATGAAGATTGGATGTACTCCATGTTTTACGGTCTTCCCTGCTCTGTTTCATCCATTACTTGTTAGATAATGATCAAACCCATCATTAATTGAAGCAGGTGTGTTCGAGTGGGGGGGCAGTCCAGGACTGGAGCTGAAAATCGTGTGGATTTTGTGTTTAGGGCGAAGACTGATCTGAAGAAGGAGACTGACCCGTTTAGGAAGCAGGTGCTGGACGGCAGGCAGCTGGCTTTGAAGATTAGCGCCAACTCTGTGTACGGTTTCACCGGGGCGCAGGTGGGCAAACTGCCCTGCCTGGAGATCTCACAGGTCAGCCTTACTCTTTATACATGATCAGGAGCCGCAATAACACAAACCTACAACTGAATTGTAACGTGTGTGTGTGCGTGTGTGCGCAGAGTGTTACAGGCTTTGGCAGGCAGATGATCGAACAGACTAAACAGCTTGTGGAATCCAGATACACCATCACTAATGGCTATCCGGCCGATGCCAGGGTAACCCAACTGTCACACACCAGTCACTGGTTCAGGTGTCCTGCCCCAAACTAGGCTTTGGACAAGAGCAGAGCCGTCCAAGCGACTTCTGCTCACGTTGGCTTTGTGTGTATTTAGGTCATCTATGGAGACACGGACTCTGTAATGGTGAAAATGGGAGTGGACACTGTAAAGCAGGCGATGACTGTAGGAAAGGAGGCGGCTGAGTGGGTGTCCTCCCACTTCGTTCCCCCAATCAAACTGGAGTTTGAGAAGGTAGATGAGGCTGCACACATTGATTTAGTAGCACTGAGTAGATGTGGTACTCCCTGTGAGCATCCCGGAGTAATAAATGTAGAGGTAGTAGCTCATAAAGTTTCCAAAGAAACAGGACGTGAAGCTGTAAGAGGTGAAACCATTACCAAGCCCTTATCAGGCAGCTTCAGAAGCACTCTGCAAGCACACACAATTTCTAGAGAAAATTTCTAGTCATCATTCATCAGCTGTGCAAGCAATTTTACTACCAATTTGAAAACCTACTTACTTTTCCTCTAACGTAATTTGTTGCCATATAAATACCGTTTACGTGTCACCCTTTAAAAATTGCTCTCAGTTTCCGGAAAACTCCATTGAACATTTCCTGTTTCCCTGGGGTGTAAATATGTTCCATTTGTCACCCATCACCATGGGGAAAACCAAAGAGCTTTTTTATTTGTTTGTTGTTGTTGACCTGCACTAGTCAGGTAATCTATGTAAAAATACACAGGCAGTTAAAACCCACAATTTAAAAAATAGCTTATTCATTCATTTATTTATATTTTGGTATTTTTAACACTATGTAGGTATAACTGAGAGGATCCACATGTTAATCACATGTTTTTTCACATGTTAATATCTTAACATGCACTATTTGACCATTTTTGTTACTTATGGTAATGAAGGAACATCTGCAAATCTCTTTTGTTCTAAGGGTATGCAAACATTTGCACTCCGATTTATTTCTCGCTTTCTCAGGTGTACTACCCATATTTACTGATCAATAAGAAGAGGTACGCAGGGCTGTATTTCTCCTCCAGTTCGGAGCATCATGATAAGATGGACTGTAAGGGGATAGAGACTGTGAGGCGAGACAACTGCCCCCTGGTGGCCAACCTTATTAACACGTGCCTCCAAAAGACCCTGATAGACAGGTACACACATGTAAACCACAGTGTGTTATTCAAGAGTTCCCCAGTGACTCACATGAACTGATGAGTTGTGTGTGTGTGTGTTGTAGAGACCCTGATGGAGCTGTGGCCCACGCTAAAGAGGTGATCTCAGACCTCCTGTGTAACCGCATTGACATCAGTCAGCTGGTGATCACCAAGGAGCTGACGCGCACGGCACAAGAGTACGCGGGCAGACAGGCCCATGTGGAACTCGCAGAGAGGTGCGTGTGTGTGTGCGCGTAGGCATACACTTATTTTGTGAGAACCTGATCTATGAATAAATCTTTCACCATTATGTTGGTGGCGAGTCTGCATATGCATATAATTTTGTATTTGGGTGTGTTAGTTGAATATAGGATAAAATAAGTAATTGCTTTTTCTAAAAATATACTACTTTATGAATTCATATATTTTAATTGTTCTTTGATTTGTTTTTATTACACGTTTTATTCAATCTTAATTTCTTACGTTTCTTGCTGTATTTTAATTTTGATAATTTGTTTTGTATTCATATTCATATTTAAATAAAGTTGAGTTGAGTTTTATGTTATTTGGGGTGTGTGTGTGTGCGCGCAGGATGCGAAAGCGAGATGCAGGCAGTGCTCCTAATCTTGGCGATAGAGTTCCATATGTCATCATCAAGGCAGCCAAAGGAGTGGCAGCATACATGAAGTCAGAGGTCAGTGAAGTGTGTGTGTGTGTGTCTGTCTTGTGTGTATTGTGTGCTGGCATATGTATAATCGGAGATATTTCCGCTTTGTTGTGTGTTCAGGACCCCATTTATGTGCTGGAGAACAACATCCCTATCGACACCGCATACTACCTGGAGCAGCAGCTGTCTAAACCTCTACTGCGCATCTTTGAGCCCATCCTGGGAGAGACCAAGGCTGAGAGTGTATTACTCAGTGAGTAAACGTGTGTGTGTGCGTGCGTGCAAAGCTACATCTGTATGCATAAGTAATTACTGTCATGTCAATGTCCTGCTAATGAGTATAGGGGGCAAGCCAGGTGTACCTAATAAAATGGCTACTGAGTGTATATACTCACATATTTGATATTTCTCACCATATTTGGGATTTATAGGCTTAGGTTTCAAATTATTCTCATTGTTTTCATCCAATCTGTGGTCTAATTCTACATGGTCCTTAGGTGGAGGGGTTGATTTGTGCGAATTTGGATTTCACTTCTAATTTCAGTAAATTAGATCCGTGTGTAATGTGATCAGTCAGTAAGGGCTTGTTAGCTGTATTGTTGACTTTAATAGGATGTTGGCAGACCAGAGTCCTTCTGAGTTGATCTTCCATGAACAACAGCTGTCATGTATACAAATCATTACATAAAGTGGGAACCCTGGATTGCTCGTTTGCAGTTACGATATGAATATCATTGATTCTCATGAACGTGGAATACTGTAGGCCTTCTTCATGACAAGCGCACACACATTTCAGTAGATAGTTATTCTTGTGTAACTGCTGTTGTGGTGTGTGTGTTTGTTTCAGAGGGAGATCACACGCGCTGTAAGACCGTTCTGACCTCCAGGGTGGGCGGCCTCATGGCCTTTGCCCAGAAACGTAGCACGTGCATTGGCTGCAAAGCAGTTCTCAAAACAGACGGTACGTTGCAGTTCAGTAGACGTGTGTGGGTTTACATGTCGACCTGAATGATCTTTGCCAAGCTGTAAAGGGTTCTTAAAGATGGAGAGTACTGTGCAATGGACCAGATTTCTGGAGGTTCAAACAAATGAGTTGTTTTTCTTTTTCCCCCCTTTCTGTTGAATTTGTTTCTCTTTAGCTGCTGTATGTGATTTCTGCAAGAAAAAGGAGTCCGAGCTCTATCAGAAAGAGGTGTGTGCTGCTCGTCAGCCTTGTGCAGAACACAGCTGATTGATTTCCACAAAAAGCTGGATAATTATCTGACGAGTTGAAATGTGTTCGTGTGTGTTCTTCAGATTGCTCACCTCTCAGCGCTGGAGGAGAAATTCTCTCGTCTGTGGACCCAGTGTCAGCGCTGCCAAGGGTCCCTGCATGAAGATGTGTTGTGTACCAGGTGTGTGTGTGTGTGTGCACTAACGCACAGCGATCAGAGCTCTTCTGAACTAGTAACATGTTTTTCCACACACCTGGGACCTCATTTTTATAAACATTGCGTAGACACAAAACGAGCCTCAAAGCACACAAAAGTACACTTGACCTGGAAATGTGCATGCAGCCACGCATTCTCTGGACTGACACTTTTACTGGTGGTGCCATTTGGTGACTGTAAATGTCCAGTGGAGGAATGAATTGGACAGAATGCTTCAAACAATACGCTTCGCATCTAATTCACCAGTCATGATTAATGTAGAACACTTGTGATAGGACGTTAAAGTAGCTCAAGTCAGAGTTAATAGAACGAGAAACAATGGATGACGCATCGGTGCTTTTTAAACATATTGCCAATAGCAGGCTGAACAGTGTTTTTAAGGACCGCACAGATTATTTTGGTCTTTTGATTCAGAAGGGCTATCAGTTCTCAGAATTGTGTTTGGAATTTGAGCCAGCATCAGAAAGATTATTGCAGAGAAGTATATCGCTTGCGCTGCCTCAATCGTAAGTCGCCTTAAATAACAGCTTGTACTTTTTTATATTACATTTATTTATTTGGCAATCATGCAATCTCCCTACCTTACCAGTTAACGATCGCTGTGGAGGTATTTGCTCACAGGCACTTTTCAGCCTGAACTGAAAAAAATTAATCGCCCAAAAACCTCAAGTTTACTGACGTTCAGTGTGAACAGACCAACATCAAAAGGCTATTTGCCGCAATCGCCGGTTTTCTAAACATAATCGGTTTAATCAACTCGACCCATGTTACAAAAAGGGCACCGTTGGAGAAGGACTTTGCTTTCATGAACTAAAAGGAACGTTCTGGAAGTTCCTCTTTTTCACGTCACGCAACGGTTCCACCAGTGTTTCTACAAACGATTACACTGTGAATCGTGACTATGCTGAACAACATATGGGGGCTTTAAGAACCACGGTTACTTAGGGGAGGAAACCGGGTGGGACCTAAAGCTAGGATCTTCTGCTGGTTGGCATTTATAAAGAGAGTTGTGCATAGAAGATGGCATATGCATGGTTTTATAAATCGGTTTGGCGCGCACGCATACTTCCACTCTGGAATCCAAGCAGTTTCATAAATGATGATCTGCTCACAGAACTAATTTCTTCTCTCCCTCTCCTCCAGCCGAGACTGCCCCATCTTCTACATGAGGAAAAAGGTTCAGAAAGACCTTGGTGATCAAGAGTCGCTCGTCTCGCGTTTCGGCTGGTGACAGTACCTCGGGGATTAAATCATTCTCTGCTGCCCTCTAGTCCATGTACCCATCCTTATCACAGAGGTGAGAGGTTTGGCCTCTGCCTGTTTTGTAAAGAATCATATGTACCTTTTTTTTTTTTAATACAAGGAACAAGGTGAAAATAAATAAATAAATAATAATTTTCTTTGTAAAATGCTGGATTTTTTCTCTCTTTGACCTTTTCTGCTGTTCTTAACCTTGAAGAGGTATTTACAGCTGATCACTCTGAAGATGGCTAATAGATCTGTTATTTGGATGCTCGGTTTCGTTCCACAGATCTACATAGTTCCTGAAAGTGCGCTCACCAAGAAATCCAGATTGTATGAAGATGCAAACTGGAAATGGCCCTACAAGACTCGACCTTTTCCTGCATTGAAATATTGAAACATGATGCAGGGCCTGTATTTGCATATTGGAACATGAGCTTTTTATATTTTATGATGCAATAACACTCGCCTGTCCCACGTTTAATACAAACCCAGAATTCACACCACCACGCGTCAGCATTGTGGGAGCGGCGCGTAGCAACCGTCCATTTAATCCGCACAGCAGGGCGCGTGGGTTTGCGTTTTACGTGCGTCTAACGCAGGTGATGTGTTCGAGAAACTCTTGTTAAGATGGAAGTGTATCTGTCGCGTGTGCGGTGTGGATTGGCCTTAGCGCCGATTTTCCAATTAGATTTTCGGCTCCAGTTTCTTGAACGAATGCGGCAAAAATCGCTGTAGTGATGGTTTTTGCACTTTGACCGGCACACTCAAATTTCCCAAATGATTTAATCATACACACATTAAAAAAATCTAAGGAGACTTTAACGTTAATTCCCCCACTTATCACAAAGTGAAACTAGATAACTTGCTCTAACAAACATCATGGATGTAGTATGACTATAAACATACTTGCCATCCTAATAAATGACACAAACGAGGCCACCAGGCATCGTGATCTACCGTCAACAAACACGGCACTCCATTTTAGCCAAAATTCTCTTTATTAACAAAAACCCATTCAACTCCTAACGCTGTCTCATCGCTATGACGACAGGAATGCAATCAGGTAGAAGAGGTGTTCAGACCCCATTTTGGGCCTGATTTTTTTCCTCCTTTAGAAGCATGAAAGGGGGAATACAACACTGCCATCTCTCGAGCCTTGTCAGACTTTGACAGCACTATAGAAGACCTGGGACTGAGCCAGAGACATGGGCAGTGGTGTATGAACACAGTAGAGGGCAGGTTTCAGCCAGTGCTTGAGTAAAGACCATGAGAAAGCAACTGGGTTGGCCTTGAACCTGACCTTGGGGCAAACTGCAGGAGGGGGGGACCATTTAAAGCACAATTTCATAGTGGTTATAGGTAGGGCACTAGCTCAGTGGAGAACAAGAACACTCCAGCTTTGAATAGATCTCCCCACAGGTGAGGTGGAGGTTCAGACATGCTGGCTTTAAGATTTTAGAAAAAAAAAAAAAAGAAGTCAATTTCAGAAAATCAATGGCCATATCAGAGCCTGAGGCAGGATGTTACACTGGCAATACGTGATCCAAACAGGTCCAACATCACACGATTCTTGGTGCAATTCTTGCCGACTTAAAGCCCCAAGCAGGAACCGTTGCAGTTGGCAAGCCATACATGTCCATACTGCAAACTCGAAAATAACAGCATAGAGTTTAGCAACACCTGTAGCAGCCATGGCACTGTTTCTAAAGTTCCTGATTGGGATTTTAACTGATTACTTCTGCTATGATCTTATCTCACTAAAAAAGACCAAGTGGGCTTTTCCTTAACAAACACAGTGACGGAGGAAGGGTTGAGATGCTACAGCAGAGTGTGCATGTGTGTGTGTGCGCGCACAGTGCTATTCCAGGAATGTAGTGCAAGAGTGGGCTGAAGTATTGCTATAAAAGAGTACAACGTCTTTGTGTGTGTTTCTTGCTTTTCTTGTTGCTGCGGTTTGTCTCCTTGTATCTCCTGATTTCCCGAACCAAAGAGTAGAAGGCCTCCTCCACGCCCTGCAGAGGAGAGCATGAACGCCGTTAATCATCGAATACATTCCTGCAAAACTGAAATCAAAGAGAGGAGGACTGCTTGGGACCTAACTCAGTCTTAATATCCACATTTAAATACAAGTTGTTTTTTTTTTTAATGGCTTTACAATGACGATATAACAGAGTTGACTGATTTTCTGAACATTCCTCAGTTAGGTCGGTCACTCAAATACTGCAACCAACAAGCAAACGCTATTAGTGAAATATTTTAAATCAGCTAAACAAAGGTCAATTGACACTAGAGACATTGGTCATATGATGCATTTACATTTATTCATTTGACAGACTCTTTTATCCAAAATAAGAAAGAAAAAGGCAGAATCCAATCCAAGCATCTAGCGGTTAGAAAAGCTGACTAATACGAGTGCTGTAAGACTTTTGGTTTTGTTATGGGTGTTAAGGAAATTGTACAGTCAAATATAAACCTGCTGCTGAATTCTCAATTCTGATTGGTCAGAAGATATTGGTTCATTTTCTATAACCGCACAGCTATGACAGTAGTGCTGGCTGCAAAGCAAATCTCAAGTACATATTAATCTGCATGTTCTAATATGTTTGGTTTCCATAGCAACAACTAATTCACAGGGACTTAACACATCAATAATGTAAGACAATAAACAGATGTTTAAAAAGTGTTATTTAACAAAGAAAAGCATGTAATCATCGCTGTGGTGAAGCTTTCTGTAAAGAGAAGGTTTATTGAACATTAACGGAAGGAGACTCCGGGGTCAGCGCTTTATAACAGTCAGAGGTACAGCTGCTCCTTTACGGTTTCCTCAGTGGGAAACTCTTCAGGACGGACGAGTTTGTGCTTTATCAGTAACATGACAAGCTGCATTTTTCTCTTATTCGTTTTAAGAGGGAGAGACTGTTTATAGCTGTTAGAACGTAAGTGAGAACAGGATTAACTTGTTTCGCAGCTGTTCCACAGCATTAAATGCAACTATAAACGGATAAAAAGTACAATGTGTCTTTCTTTTTTTTTAAATAAATAAAAAATATGCAATTGTTGGCAAACTGCTGTGGTATAAACAGAATAAAACACGACATGGCGGCGTTAATTCTTTTCCTATAACTGCACGCACTGTCGTGTTTTATTCCTTACATATTGAACATGTTTTTTGGGAAGCGATACAATCACATTATAGTGTTTTCCTTAATCATGATGCGCGTTAGCCGTCTAGACAGCTTCATCTCACTGTCAAGCAACACAGGATTTAAGTCCTGTAATAATGCTGTAAAAAGTGATTTTTTTTTGATAATATAAATGAGAATGACGAACTCCATCTTGTGATGTTCAGGAGCAAAAGTAAAACGCTTCATGTCACTGTACAAATGTCGTCCGTCGTGACCCGCCCACGTTTGATTGGCTAAACGCGATGCAGTGGAAAGATTCAATTGCATAAAGTTGCGGCTGCACAGTCAGGCAGGTTTTGACGTGAATGTGCAAGTGTACATTTCCACCAGCTGACCACAAACAAAATGCAAAATAGTATCCGGTACTCAGCAGTTGCTACAATATACATTTACTAATTTGTGACAGTTGACTTGGCTCAGAATAACTTGCATGCTACATTTCATCCGCTGTTTTAATTCAGATTTCTACTTCAAATAAACCTTATTTGCCTTGAGGGTGAGGGTGTGTTCCGTCTCAGTGAGCCACTGCTATCGTCAGGAAATCATTGTAGTGTAAGCCTTCACCCGAGTGAGATGTAGATTTCTGCAGTACATGCAGACTATAACAACATTAGTGCTTTACCCAGGTAACGTTCACCCACCTGTCGTGTTTTGGCGGACGTCTCGACGAACGGGATGCCATATCCGCGAGCGAGCTCTTGTGCTTGACGGGTCTCCACTGTGCGAGAGCTCAGATCACTCTTATTCCCCACCAACACCATCGGAACGTTGTCGCTGTCCTTCACCCGATTTATTTGCTCCCTAAACACACAAAAGACCGAGTGGTTATTTAATAAGTGGTGTGAAACATCTAAGAATGTCAAGTTCTTGAATGCAGAAATAAATTCCTTGCTTATCAACTTTTAACCCTTCACACGCACAAAAAAAAAGCAAGTGGCTACATCTGTTGAGTTAAAGCTCTTACTGGTAATTTCTAATGAATGTTCTAGAGCAACAGAAGAGCTGGTTCTCTACACCAGGGGTTCTCAATTTGTTTTGGAACCAGGGACCTCTTTCACAGACCCCATTATGATTGCAGCACAGTTTATTTTATGAGCCTAATGAAATATTGGCCATTGTGTACCATCAGATTTCTTTATTGGAGCTTTTTATTGCTGAACTTTCCACCCACAGAACCAAAACCAGGTACACTGTGAAAATGTAGATTTGTATCATATCAACAGCAGTTTTCCTAGTTTTATTTTTAAAAATGACACTATTTATACTTGTTATTGAGAAACAGCTCACTTAGATTATGATCAATGATCAACTTCCTGTAAGGAACACATTAGTTTAAGTTGCATCATTTTAAACCCATTCAATTAGGCTTATAACTATAATGACTAAACCATAACAACTATGAAAGCTTTGATAGTCAATGACAATGATTTCCACTGCTGTCACGTCATTAAAAATAATGATGATAATAAAATCGCAGATGTATATAGCCAGAAGGGTCTATGGACGCCACTTTGACAACTGTGGCTCTAGACTAGATGTCAGTTTTTCAACAATATCACTCTTGTCCATGATGATGATTTTGCCACGGTAAAGGCTTAATAGAGGACCAGGCTTAACCCATGTTCTCGAAACACTTCCCAAGCTTTCCCATTAACACAAATTCAGGGCATTAACTGAGATTCAAATATCTAGCTGAAGGTTTTCACAGCCCAATACCAAGAAACAATACCTGTAGAGATGCACGTCCTCGAAAGACTTTATGTTATTGATGGCAAACACACATAGGAAGCCCTCGCCAGTCCTCATGTACTGGTCCCTCATGGCGCTGTACTCCTCCTGACCTGCAGTGTCCAGGATGTCCAAGAGACACGTCTCCCCATCGATCACCACCTGCTTCCTGTACGAGTCCTATATAGAGCAAAGCGAGAGCACACCATCTGACATTGATGACCACGCATGTGCGTTTCGGTATATTTGGGAAGTTTAAGAAAAGCCTCCTGGGTGAAGCTCCCTCATGAAGCTGGTTGAGAAGATGCCGAGAGCTTCATCAGGAACACTGTTAAGAATTTAGAATAGAAAATAGTTTGGATTTGTTTGAACACTTTTCTTGGTCACTTCATAATTCCATACGTGTTATTTCATAGTGTTAATGTCTTCATTATTATTTATAAAATAGTTCAAATGAAGAAAGCCCTTCTATGAGCAGGTTGTGTCGAAACTTTTGACTGGTAATCAATTACGTCCATAACAAATTTTGTTCATCACTATTAATAGCTAATAGCTACGGTAGCTAGCTGGCCACCTTAGCTCACAGGTTGCATAGCTAAAAGGTTTCCAGGTACCACGTCATCCCCTAATAATTTTGCAAAACTGGACACTATAGGCTCACTTGCTGGAACATAGAGGTTGATCGTACAGCAGAAATAACAAATAACTACGTCCTGCACGCAAAGAACGCTACGTTTATATTATACATAGCCAAGGTCAATTGTAAGAGTGATCAAAATCGATAGCACCAACTACAGTTGAATTAACTCGGTCCTCTATCCTGGATGTGTTGGAGCTTGGATCATGTGACAATCAGGGGCCAATCACAGAACGATAGGACTCCACCGTTTTCAAACGTCTCCCCCATTCACGCTACAACGCAAATTGTTTCACGTTTAGCCGGCCCTGGAGAGCATTTTTTTCGGAAATCTAAGAAAAAAAACGTCATGCGTTTTCAAACGTGTCCACATTTGTGTGGTCAAGGCAAGAGGAAGTCTCTGTAAAAATGTGAATTCAGCTCTGTGGTAACATTTGCAAGGGTACTTTAAGTCTAAAACAATACGTGCATCTGTATGAATCCTACATGCAAGTCAAGTCGAGTTGATGCATTTCACCCCAACGGTGAACGCAAACCAACCTTTTAAAATGTTACATCATGCTCTACTGTCATTTTCTCTAGAATAAAGTCACACACAGAAAGCTACTCGCTATGACTCAGCGCCGCCGCTGCCAGACTGGGTGTTTACCCGCCCAAGTGGGTTGGTTTAGTTTTTTTTTTTTTAAATCACATTAACCTGGGAAAATGGCATTTGGGCTGCTAGATAAAATTTGGGTTATATAACAATTGATTATTATTGATTGCCTATTGACTGAACTTTCATTCGGCAAAGTTACAGTCTGTTGGGAATTGTGTGGGGTTTTGAAAGCAGAATTTGGCTGAGAAAAAAAAAAAGAAAAGAAAAAGAAAAGTCAACCCAATCCAGCACCCTCGCTTAGTTCATTTGCTTTTTTAGAGCATCTCCTCGTAAAAGTCCTGTACCTCAATGGTGGGGTCATATTCGTCCACAAAGTGGTTCTGAATGAGCTGGATGGTGAGTGCACTTTTCCCAACACCTCCTGCTCCTACCACCACCAACTTGTACTCGGTCATCCTGGGGCTGGAAAACAAAAACAACAACAAAAAGCACTACTGTCATGACCAGAAGGGAATGCAGAAGTAAACTACAGCTGGCTCTGAACTCGAAAAAAGCAATTTCCACATTGACTTCTGTGTGCAAACTATATGACAGGCATAGACTCAGTGTGGCGGCGTGGGCTAAATCCCAAATGGCTTCCTATTGGACGTGTAGCGCACTACATATGGCGTAAAAGCCCCCAATCTCACACCCTATGTAGTTCCCCTATATAGGGAGTAGGAAGTCATTTGGGATTCAGAAACCGTCCATATTGCTAGTTGGCTATTCCGTGAGGTAGAAACCTCGGATTTTGACCGAAAAAAAAAAAATATATGAAAAGTAAATAAGTGCTTTAAATTATCTGTCGTGACACGACACGACACCACGGGACAATTTTTTTACGGCCGTCACTCAAAAGTCAGCGAAGCCGAAATTCATCTACCGTTAGCTAACTTGGCTAACTAGCTCGCGCAACAACAAAAAAAAAAGAACTCAACACAAGCAACAGACAGCACAAACATAACGCTTAATCACAATAACATGAAGAGAACATTATTATTATTATTATTTTTACCTTGGAAATATTTAGAACTTCAACTTGTCCCCCCCCCCCTCCCAAAAAATAAATAAAATAAAGGCGCTGAAACCAATTAGTTTAAATGAAGCGCAGGGATTAGCCGCTGAGCCGCATTACGGTCGCTATAGCGATAGTAAAACCATCCGCAATCAACAAAAACAGTTCGTTTCCGCTCCACAAAAAAAGAAAGAAAGAAGAAGAGAGTATATTACGAGTGTGACCAATGTGAAAACAAGTCGTATTCCAGTATTGTACGAGTTGATATCGGTTTCGTTCTGAGAGATTAGATCGTCAAAAACCCGAAACTCAATCTCAAAGCTTCATACATTTAGCTCCTCTTGGCTAAAGACTCGCCCCGATTCATTGTGGGCGAGGGAAGGGGCGGGACTATGAACACAACCAGCCAATTGCTGGTTCGCTGCTTTATAAGTACGCGAACGCTATTGGTAGAGGGGTAATAGGAAACGAAGGTTAGCCAATCAAAGCGTGATGTGTCTTTCCTTATGTGCTGCCGTTCGTTTGCGGACCAATCGGCTTGGAGCGTTCCGTTAAGAGGACAAGGGCGAGTGGCGGCAGTTATAGACCCGTATATAATATTATATATGGTCTAGTGGCGGCGGTGCGTTCTGGAGTGATCACTTCTAGGGATCCATTCGAAGTGCACTTGATCGTCATTTTTTTTTTTTCTTCCGAAGCCGGTGTTCTGCTGTTGCACAATCGTTTCTCCTTCTGTGCAATACAAACGCAAAAAAAAGGTGTATAATAAATATAATACGGTTGATCTAAATAAATACCAACTTGTATGATGTGTATGTGGGTCGAATACACTTTTGCTGTTTGTTTGTTTTGGGACAGAAGACATGGTAAAAAAAAAAAAAAAAAAAAAAAAAAAAAAAAAAAGTTAAGGGAAATTCGATTTTTTTTTTTTTAATGCTGCGTGCGATTTATAATTTATCAGCTGTAATGTTGCTTTACATTAAAACGGAAGCCACGCCCACAACAGCAGTTAATACGAAAGGCTTTGCGTGGACACGTAATGCACATCTGCATTTTGCATACAGAACAAGTTGTTTGGGTTTGCACAAATGAACAGTTTACGAATGAATGGGGGGGAAAAAACGTGTAATAAAAAAAAAAAAAAAAAAAAAGGGGGGCTGAGACATATTCAGATTTTGCGCCTCGGGGTGAAGTTAATAATAAGAGCGCTCAAAAGATTCTCAGGGGCAAAGTGCACATCCCTTGGCCATTTAGAAGTGCCCTTTGAATAAGTTTAAGCAACCAGTCTATAAGAATATTCCAGTGTTTGACATAATTATACTTTCCAGACTTGTGTGTAAATGGCTTTCATGTGCTCGTATTAACTGTAATTCCCGGTCGCTCATGAACTCTGCATTATCCCTGCCTTCATACAGCTAGTGGCAGGCCTTGCATATATTCATAATTCTCTACCACTAGATGTCAGCAGCAACACAGGCCAATAGAGGTGACTGTACTTTCCTCTCCCCATGACAGATGGATGGAGGGATTATCTTGGTGATTTTAGGCAAAGATTAGAGCAGAGCAGATGCCCTCAGTGGGACAGAGAGAGAGACACAGAGAGAGAGAGGATGGGTAACAAGAGAATGAGAGACGGAAAAAGAGGAGTAAGCAGGAGGAGTGAACATGTTGGGCAAAAAAAGCAGTGAAGTGTAAATACCATCAGATGGAAAATACTTGAGTAGCGATGCATTTGCCAGCACTGACTGGAACACTGACAGCACAATTATTAATTAATTTCAGAACTCAAAATTGACATCAGTGTGGAAATAAATGGACAGAAATGAGAATCACAGGATTAATCTGTGACTGATGCATCAGTTTTTATTGTACATAGGGAAAATTTCACATACAGATTTTATGCACTTATGTTCACTTTGTTTTTTCAAAAAAAAAGAAAAGAAAAGAGGATTATCTAACATTGTACTTATTCTTCATACATATCACGGCATCTTGAGGGAAAAAAACCCCAACAATGATAAGAGAGGAACTCAAGAACAAATATCACATTTTAAGGGACAGAGTCAGAATGACACTCATTTCCATTATGATCTCTACACTTCATTTCCATTCTCTGATTGGATTCTTCTTCTTCTACTGAACCCTGGTTCGATCGTCTCTAAAGAAGGTGTGAAACTGTCTGGCATCAAGTGCTTGTCGATGAACAAACATGGATTCAGGATTGCACAAGTGTGAAGGATCCCTGTGTTTTATTGTACTTGAAGGAGGAGATATTTAGAAGGTTGTCTAGCAGTTTTCTACCAATTGCTGTACTTCACAAACATATGCACACACCCACACACACACACCCACACACACCACAAATGTTACTTATATGAGTATGTATTGTTGTGGAATCATATGTTTAATATGTCAAAAGACAAACATGAGGCAGAGAGGGTGACCTGTGTGCTCTCCACACACACACACACACACGCACGCACGCACGCACGCACACACACACACACACACACACACACACACACACAAACACACACACACACACACACACCAAGGTACGAATCTAATATTCATTCTCATATTAAGTGCATTACAGTGATTTTGACAGAAAGCCTAAAAAACTGGAGTTAGAACACAGCACCTTCAATGTCCACACTGATACACACACACACACACACACACACACACAAACAAACACACATTCACTTACCAGCACTGTAGTGCGTGTAAGTGTACATTCACATACACCACCTACACAGTATCTTTCTGCCTGACACACCTTTCAGTCTCACATACAGCAGACTCCTTTATTAATGACCGACTCATTCACTCAATGTAATGGTCCACTTTTACTCCCCATCCACAGTCAAATGTAGTGCATTCATTTAGAGTTAGTTTTACACAGAGATTTGAAATGTGTACTGTATTTTATTGACATACGTATACGTTTCACTTTTATTTTCATTCTCTCACATTTGCTTTATCCATTTAAATCACAGGTCATCAGTTTCAGTCCTGGAGGGTTGGCTTCCAGCACAGTTTGGTGATTTCCCCCAAAATTGCTGTAAAAACTTTGACTGCTTACAGTTGGGCCACTTTTGGCCCACAATGCACTTGCCCATTTCCTTAACCTGCCCTTATTTGCCTAAACGCAATCCTATTTTGGCCAGAATCCTCAGCAGTTATTTACCAGGTTTAGTCAGTAGTGTCTAGCTGCAGCCCCACAGACAGATGATGTGAAGCCCCAGGCTGGGCGGAAGTAAATTACTCTTTCTAAATAAATGTACATCCACAAAATATGACTGAAGTCCCACGACACAACCAGAAAAAGTGATTTGAAGTTAGCCAACTCTTGAAGCTTAACATATGTAACAACAGGATACATTCTATGAAATTCACACAATTTATTTTTCTTACTAACAAACTGTCAGCTAACGTTAATGTTAGCTTTTGCCGGCTATCATAGCTATCTTTACTTAGTTACCTAATATTGACTGAAACACCAACTTGTAGTAACATTTAGTTCAGTAACTGTGTATAATGTAAAACATAGTTATGTGATTACAGTATGCCTTTTATTTAATATGTATTTTATCTAATCAACAAACCTTTACAAAAGTTAAAGTTAATATTGACTATAATTGGATAATTTGCCTACTTTCTCCATTCTACTGTGTTTAAACTTTTCCACATTCATTCACACGTCCACCTAGAAGATTCCAGGAGGCCCTGAGTATACTCTTATTTAAAATAGGTTAGATGTAGAACCCAGATTGTTCCTCTGGGGGAACTCTTAAAGTTTCTATGTATAACCCTGCAACAGAGGGTTTTGCAACCATATGAGAGTTCCAAATAGAACCTCTTAGCTAAGAGCCCATAACAATTCAAAGAACCCTTGAGGATCCCTTCTTTTTTTTTTAAGTGTAGAAAGGAGACCTATGGGGACCCTAGAGAACGAAAATTGTCCAGGATAACTGTCTGGGGCAAGCAAGGAGCCCAGTGCATTAACCTGTAAGGAGGCCCAAAATTCCTACTGGTGCCCCTCCCTGTCCACCCAAGCTGGGGCTTTTTCCTGTATGGGGCTTGGTCTCAAGGGTCCATCTAGATGTCACTCTTTTTTCTTCTTCTACATTTTCTCCCAATTTGGTCATTGCCATTTCCGAGACACTAGCTAGTTCTCCCCTATCACACGACAGCTACCAACCAGGGAGGGTGAGAGCTAACACATGCTTCCTCCGAGACACATGAAGCCAGCCACCGCATCTTTTTGAACTGCTGCTCATGCAACGTCACAGGGCAGCTGAACGCATTTAGAGGAAAGCGCTAACTGCCCTCTTTTTGCACTATTTATATACATCAACAAGTTGCACCATCACTTCTGCACTAGTAATTACTCAGGTACCACTGTAAATAGGTACAGTACATATGTATATATCTGCACAGCTCTTTCTATTTATAATCTTATATCTTAATTATTTTAATTCTTATATTTTAACTTTTTACTTCTGTTGTCTTGTATTATTTGTATTCTGCTGTAACACTTACATTTCCCACCTGGGCTCAATAAAGTGTTATCTTATCTTCCGTATATATGAGCTCACAGACGCTCACGATTGGCTAGGGTCGCTCTGATTGACAGGGGAGAGAGAGAAGGCCCAATTATGCTCTGTTGGACTCCCGGCCATGGATGGTTGGGGTATCGTCAGGATTCCAATTCGCAATCTCCCGACGACAGGGCAAATGCTTTTCTGTTGCGTCACTCGGGAGCCAATGTCACTGGTTTTAGTATGTCTTTTTGAGCAGGGAAATCACCAAAGTGCCGGACTCTGACCCTCGAGGACTGAAAATGTTGACCCCTGGTTAAAATAAATTTACTGTGTTTCTCTGCCACTATGTGAGCTTCCTCTCTCCCTCTTCTCCATAAAGATAATTATTTCTTCCAACTGGTTGGATATATTCTTCTGTCTTGTCCCAGTCTGATACCCATCCAGCTCCGCCCCCACCTCCGCTCCCATTTGGCCCAGCAGTGTTTGGTTGGCTCATGGCGCCATACTGGCCACCCGGCCTGTAAAGCTCTTCAGTCTCGTTGGCCAGCTCGTCTTCTCCCAGGATGCCGCACTTCTCCTCGCTGGTGTCCTCAGCGTCGGCCCACGGCTGCTTCTCTCCCGATGCAAATATCCCTGAGAAGGGGAGAGTAAAGGACTTCTCTATTAGGAATAAAAGTATGCAGACATTTCTTTATGTTATGTAGCGAGTTCTGGTGTGTAAATAGTTATTTGTGTTTTGCCTTTAAAAGTAATACATTCTCATGTGCTTTTCCAATAGTGCAATAGTGCAACTCATTTGGTTGAGGTGAGATATATTTGTTCAACCACTCTTATTTCTTTCAGGAATTTTGTCTATAAGTTCTTGTATTTAATAATAAAGTACAGTCGTTCTTTAAATGAGCTCCATGTTTCTGCATTATTCTTTGCCTACAAGATGCTACAGTATAATATTAAACTAAAGGTGCTGTTTTGGCCATCGATGTGGTCGTTTCCTTTCTTGATAGTCTTGTGGTCGTCAACCCGAATGAGTTACAATATTGTCCTCAAAAAATTTCACATACCTCAAAACATTTAGCACACCAAATGATCCATTATAAAGTAATTAATCGGGCCTATGCTACACCTTCCTCCTACATATGGTTGTACATTTTGTGCTTTAAGTGCACCATTTTTGCATGTGTTTTGGGACTGTCCAAATCTCAGAATTTTAAGAATTTGTGAATAAATCCTTATCTGAATTGAAAGTTCCTAATGACAACTCAACCTTTAAGCTTAATGTTTGCTGCATTTACTTTATGTGCAATTTTTGGAGACTTACTTTTCGTAAAATAGCAAATTTAGAATGTAAAGCACATCATAAAACCAAAAAGCATGGTTCAACACCATTCCTGCCCAAAGGTATTTATAAACCTTTTATAAATTTTTTTTTTTTTTTTTTTGAAATATTTGTTTTGTCTGTTTTTATTATTGTCAATTTTTGTTTTTTTTGGTTCTGATTTGTTTGTCTGTATTTAAAAAGACAAAATATTTAATCACAAAAAAAATTAGGCATACCATAAAAGACCACACCCCCATAATGCACCAGTGATGCAATGAGGAACACATACTGCCACTCTTCACGTGTCTGTTAAAACAAACAAAAAAGTGACAGAACATACAGTAAGACGGATATTGTAAGTGTATGCAGATATGCAGTTGTGTAAGCTGATCTCATCAATTTGAAAGTAGTGGTAGCTATGAGAGACAGTGGTTTATATCCAACTTCACAGCTTCTACGTACATGTTAATAGAAGAACCTGTATAAGAAGTATATATATATATTATAAGACCTTTGTAGGATTGCCAAATGCTTCACAAGCACAAGCAACACAGTGTGAGTGCAGGCATGTAAGAATGTGTGTGTGTGTGTGTGTGTGTATTAGGAGCATGTTATTATTAGCATGTACCTTATGTTTGGTCATGGCTCCCACTATAAGAGGGCACACCATCCCTGATAAGGTGCCCACTCCATTAGAAATGCCCATCAGGATGCTGGCATAGCGCGGTGCTATGTCCAAATGATTCACATTGAAGCCTGCCACAGAGAGAATAGTGTGAGAGAAAGAGAAAGAGAGAGAGATTTTTGTTCTGTGACTTGTCTGTATATTATATGCTGGGCTCTTATGCTTTAAGTTGTGTTACACTTTCCAACCTGAGATAGCAAATCCACTGAAGCCAACTGCCAGTACGAGGAATGATATGGCCACTGCTTTAGTGTGAGAGAATCCCACCACCAACAGCAGCGTGGCCTCCATTCCGAATCCTGCAAAACACCACTGGATCAACATGCTGGACCACCACAATACCACACTACAATAAGTATTAATTAACCAGTGCCATTTAGACGCCACCATATTCATAGTATCTCATGCTGTATTGCTTTTATAGAGCCTTAGAATGAAGTCAAGTCAAGTAGGCTTTTATTGTCATTCCTCCATATACCTCGTATTGGAACGAAATGTCATTTCTACAGGACCATGGTGCAACACAACAATACAGCAGCACGCTGTACAGGACTACATAAAGTGCAAATACACGACAGTGAGGACGAGTGCAAATATACACAGAACAA
>JAOUQW010000023.1:19021713-19037861 GCA_028565825.1 Olivaichthys viedmensis | reverse complement strand
CTAGCTAGTAGTGGTTTCAAAGGACGAGTAGCGTCTCTAAACCACTTCTCAGGAAGGGAAACAAGGCCAAACGCTTGCCATGGGTTAAGACATAGCAACATTTCACAGTGGATCACTGGAAAAAACTCCTGTTTACTGATTAATCCAAGTTTGAGATTTATGGCAGTAACAGAAGGGTTTATGTAAGGAAACGAACAGAAGAGAGATTGATACCAAACAACAGTAAAACATGGTGGTGGATTTTCAATGTGCTCTCAGACTTTTGGACCCCACTGTATTAGTGTGAGCATGTATGCGCACCTGAAGGGGGTTAACCAGCCCTGATGTCTCTCCAATGGCCTCCTCTATGTATTTCCTCTCCTCTGGGGTGATCGTAGGATGAGCAGCTGGACTCTCGTAAGACACTAAGATCCAGAAGAGATACCACAATATCCCGAAAGTACCTGAAAGAGGGAGAGACCGACAAGAGGACAGAGGGAACAGGAAAGAAGAGGAAACAGGAAACTATGAATAATATTAATTAAAGAAAATGAGTTAACACAATATTCATTAACCCCTTAAACTCCCAGTACCCATAAGTGAGTCCAGACTTGCATCTCTCACTCTCCTAACTACACACCTTTCCTATCAGTTTTACTGTAATTACTCAGAATTAATCCCTTTAAAGTCTTACGACCTATCGGTGGTTCCAGATTTTCATTTCTCACTCTTGTTACTACATACCTTTTGCTCTTAGTTTTCTTGGAGTTAATGAATAATTCATAGTAGTTACTGAATAATATTCTTTAAGATGAATAACTGAAGAATAAACTTTAGACTTAAATTGATTAAATTAAATGGAATTCTGTTAACTGACCTATGAAATAAAATGCCACACCAATTGACTCATGTAGTTTAGATTACTTGTGTCATTTGCCACACCAGTTGTGCTGGTTAACTTAGAGTATCTTGCTAGCTAGCCACTAGACTGCAAACATTACATTAAATAAACAAGAAAATCTAATGAGTGTCAGACCTTAGTTCACTGAAGCACATGCCTGTGTTATATTATTTAGCTATGGAATCCATGTACAACTCAACTTAAGTATGGCTGTTTGCCCAGGAGTCATAACATAAGACATACAGGATAAAAAGGTATGCATTTGTGTGTGTGTGTGTGTGTGTGTGTGTGTGTGTGTGGTTTTTACTCACCATACACATAAAACACAGAGGACCATCCAGTATACTGCACTAACACGCCAGCCAGGGGCATCGCCACCACCGCCCCAGCATACGACCCTAATTCAGACACGCACATACACCATCATTATTAACAGAACACAGCTACAAGGACTAGACACACAAGATTAACAAAAATGTTTTTATTGCATGTAAAACACAAGCCTGATGATGTAAAAAATGTCAGAATTGTGTCATTTATGTGCTGACAGTTTTGAGTCTCACCACAAAATGCCGTTTTGGCCAATCGACTTCTTTCAAGGGGTGGAGCCCATTTGGCCCAGATCCCGTGGCATGCAGGATATGAAACACCCTGAGGGTGGAGCAACAAGAGGAAGCAAAGTGTTGAGAATTAAGGACAACGTGAAAGAAATTTGAACGCATTTTATTTCGTGACACATTCTTCCGTCTGTATTCAGTGTATTTTCGTTTGTTGATTACTGGGGGTGTGTGGAGGGGAGGTGAAACATGACA
Organism: Olivaichthys viedmensis; assembly: GCA_028565825.1. Taxonomy (NCBI): domain Eukaryota; kingdom Metazoa; phylum Chordata; class Actinopteri; order Siluriformes; family Diplomystidae; genus Olivaichthys; species Olivaichthys viedmensis. The sequence goes on along the minus strand of JAOUQW010000023.1, from coordinate 19,036,169 downwards.
TGACATTATTGGTTAATATAATTTTTTCTCTGCATGGTGATGTAGTCAAAAATCAGAAAATGTTTAGAGGTGGACAAAAGTCATTGCATATTAATGGATGATGACACAAAAACAAGAATTTCCTCTTATAAGTGTTTGATACTGATGAATTATAATCAGGGACTATAACTAACAAGGTAAAAAGGTTTAGGTTTGTTTTCAGGTTGTCTTTTAAGTATTTTGAGCAGTGCTTAATAACGAAAGTCACACTACACAAGGAATTTTTAAAATGTTTTTAACAAATGGGGTATGATTTTGTGTTTGTAACTTTACTTGGGATAGCGTTGAACTCTAGATTTCTGAACTGGAATATTTAATAATGTAGAGAGTTAAATACCTTATTTACACTAACACACACAAACAAACCCAGATGGCGTACCTCCACAAGACCCTGGCATATCCTGACCATGATGACACATCCATAGTGGACCCGCGCCGCAGCCGGAATCAGCATGTTCAGAGTGGACGTGGCCACGATTGCAAAGCCAAACACTCTGAGGAAATCAGAAACACAAAAATGCCTCAGGACACATGTATACGCCGCAATGCATAAGCATAAACACAACATAGGAAAAATACATCAGCTGTTTCTAAGTAGTGAGAAAGAAAGCATCTCAGGGGGGGGATGACCTATTGGCAGCAAATCTCTGACAGATGAATCCTCCAGGGATTTGCGTGACGATGTAACCCCAGAAAAATGAGCCGTGGATCATCCCTACTGTCTCTGGGTCCCACGTGAATTGTGCAGCCTAGTGAGAGAGAAACACAAACAGAGATAGACACAAAGAGAGAAATGTGGTGCTGAATAAATCTTCATCCAGACCCCAGGATCTGCATACTTTTCACAAACAAGACAAAATCTCACTAAAGCCAAGCTAAATTATTGTATTCTGGAATCTGTACTGCAATACAGTCGAATACATTCAAACCCAAGTGTTGTAAAAGTTCTCCCAGCTAATATGGTGCTTCAGCTTCATGTACTTCTATTTCTGTTTTACTTATCTATGGATTTCATAGGCACATACAGTATAGACACTGCCTGTATGTGCCAATCGCTGCTAATCATCTAATCTGAAAGTCCACAACTGTCAATGGTGTAATATTGCGTTGAAATCCAATGATCCAGTTGGGTGTGTTGTATTATATAACTGCACTGTAAGCTGTTATACAGTAAAATGTAATACGAACCGTTCAAGGTTAATTTCAAAGTCAAAAGCTTGACTCAAAGGCTAATACAGAGAGAATACTGCACTGAAGTTACTTATGTCTGTGGAATATCTATGAAATTTATGCACACGAGTCAAAACACTGTAGTAACAATTATAGCTGCATTTTTGCTGGACATTTGTCTGTGGTAGCACGTACCACCTCACTTTTTTTTTTATCTCTTTGATATGCAATCATTTTGTATCTCACAATTCAGTTGCAATAATACAATAGACAGATTGTATATTTTACCAAAAAATGCGACTGAACCAATGCAGAACTCTGTTAACTGATAAGGCTGATGTGATTGAAGGCAACATTATGTAAAATTAGGCAATTTAGCTGTTAACTAGCAGGCTAAATAACCAGGATATCACAACAAGCACTCAGACTGCACTGGTGTGACACAGGCAAGCCTTTACAACAACTGAGTGTGAAAGGTGAGTTTATATACTGTACACACACAGTGAGATAATAGCTGGTAATTGGAAACAGATGTGTACAATTAGTGGTTAGTAGGTTGACGAATTAGAGTGCTGGAGGCATGGTTCAGGCGAGTGAGAAGACTGATGGTGCATTCGGCGGTTCTCGTAAGCTCATAAAATAATGACGTGCACCAAGTCGTATGTACCAGGTGTGGCGTTTGGGTGCTCATCAGTACCTGGTAAATTTATCACATAAACAATACGTATGTCCACTGGGATATCAAGAAGCAGGACCGTCTAACCATCTAATTAATACAATCATGTAGGCTACACACATTATGATAGCGAAATTAAAGCTATATGTGTATATTTACCATTAACCTGGAACATTTGTCTATTTGCTGGTCGTCACCCAGGTGTGTAAAGCAAGGTGAGTTCTGCAATACGTCACAATTCGTAAACTCGGGTATCATGGAAGTAGCCAGAGTTTTCCATTGGTATTTACCACTTTGTCAGCCTTTCGAGTGCAACTTCCTGGTGGTAAACTCGGAAATCTTTTCCGAGACTTTCCGAGTTGACGAGGTCCTGCTGAACGCACCATGAGGTGTGACACAATTTCTGCTAGGTGACTACAGCCTGCTGCTAAAAATGAATGCCCCTATTCTTGGAGTTCATGCTAGTCTACCATGCTACCTCTACCATGTCGAAATTTTACAACTCCTGTTACTTTGTGGGAAAACATGAAATAGCATTTGGGCACAAGTTGTTGATAATTGTTCTGTATTATTATGGGCAAGGTACTAGTTAGGTTGGCATTGGCATTTCCAGATGAATCGACCAACAGCATCTACAGAGGAGATGTAAATGCAGCACAAACTGAAACTGAATACTAGTTGATGTATCTTATACAGAGGGGAGCGCAATAGTCCAGTACCCTAACAAGCATTTTATAAAGTCTGTAAACCTAGAGACAAGAGGGATACATTTTGCATTTTGGAGACTTGGAGACAGATGTTAAATAAGAGTGTATGTGGTAGGGACAGACCCACCATGCATAATGCCCAGAGATAACACCTAAGTCTATTACAAAAGTCCATCGATCCTCCACCCAAACCCGGGCCTGGGACAATTTCTCCAAATTGTCTAATTGACAAATTGACTACTTATCTGGTCATCACACCCATCTGAATTAAACAGTTTCAGGATTAACAGGATTTTTAATTTTTTTTTTTAAGTAGGAGGAGTTCTCTGGAGGTTATCGGGTGGTGACTAGTGATAGGCATGTTTAGTAAAATACTACTTGAAATTCAAAAAATTATTTTGAAATGAAATTAGGCATAACCCAAGTTAAAATGTGCATGGTGCTGCTGCATCTCTTCCTAAGTGTGAACTATTGAGCACAAGACGCTGTTGAGTTTGTTTTAATGGCAGTGCATGCTAATCTTTAGTGAAAATACAAAGCAACAAGCTTTCACTCAATAGTAGGGCTTGCACCCAAACAGTCAAGTGTGCCAATACTTTAGTGAAAATACAGAGAAGTTTGAGTGCAAACTTTATCAGAAGACATTAAAATACAACAAAAACACAAGTAATCAAGCATTTTCTGTGGCTGAATCGCAAATGTCGTTCTACACTATGCATGTAGGACACTAGGTAGGGAGTACAGCACCATTATGTTATACCCTATGTAGGGTGCAAAGAAAGTGAATAGGAAGCTATTTAAGATTCAGCCAAACTTCAAGATTTTACTCAGCTCACGGGTAAGAAATGTAAAGTCAATTTAAATAGCGACAAGAAAACATTACTGTGAGTAAATAAATAAAAACGAAAATGAAACATTACATTTTATGATAAAAAGTCCCCCAGAAAAAGGACATTTGGCAGATAGAAACTTTGGCAGACAGTCACTACACTACTGAAGTGTTCCAGTAGAAAAGCAAATCTAGCCAGATACATTATCAGGACGATTGTGGGACGATTGCGTTTGACCAATCAGTGGTCTGCACTATTTTTATGTCCCGGCTCGGCTCGCATGGTACCTGGGCATAAAGGGTAACCAAATCCAGCTTGGGATCACAGGCTGAGCCATACCGCCCGGTGGAAATGCGATATATAAGAAGAGCTCACTATGAACTGACAGAATTGAGTTAGAACCTGAATTTGTTGTCGAGATCTTTACAGTAAAGTAGTGTTTCCCAGACGTTATTTATTGATTCATCTTCTTTTAAAAAAGCATGTAATTTATCACTTTTAACCAATGCCTTAAGAGCTGCTAGTCCTGAGTGGCACAACATTAGAGAAAACAGAAGTGTGCTCTGTGGTTTGTCTCAAGTCTCAGTGGTGCCATGTGCTGTCTATGGCTGTGTTCCCACTCACGAGGCACTGGAGGATTGGAATCATTCTCTCTCCATCACGGGGACACCTGGGACACTCAAAAAGATACAATAGATATAAATGTACTGTATGCTGGTATGTAGGCATGCAAGTATGTAAGTATGCTAGTATGCAGGTATGTAAATATGCTAGTATGCTACTATACAACTATGCAAAAATGTAAGTATTGTGATGGCGGCAAAGAAGAGGCATGACCAGGAAGCATTTTAAAACCAGGAAGTTGCTCTTTATTTGGCAAACACACTCTTACAGCACAACACGTAGCTTGGTGGTAAGCCAGAGAACTGAATGAGCATGGAGAAAGCTGGTGGGGGTTAACAAAGCTCACTGGACTTCCACCGATGGTGGACGCAATCAACGTGCCGGCTTTCACACATCCCGGCACGGACAACCCAACACACATTTCTCCCTTTTTTGTACCGAACACCCATTCTAACAGGTTAACGGGTATGCAAATGTACACCCAGGGCGCCGTGACACTACAGTATTCTAGTATGCATAGTGTCACGTTGTAGTAGGGCACGGAGGCAGGACACAAGCGCAAGCCGTTTAAACATATATTTATTTGCAAAACTAACATACACAGAGCTACACGAAACAAATACATCAGAAGACAAACTCAACTGGGACACGGGGATACTTAAAGGGAAGACAAACGAGGAACAGCTGGTAACAATCAACATAACAGACAGGACGGACTCTACTCACACATACACAAAAACACACGTTGCGCATGTGGCGGGTGTGGCTACCAGCACGCACGGTCACACGCAAAGCAACTCAAGGCAGCGTGCACGTGACACATAGTATGCAAGTGTGCAAGTATGTAAGTATGCAAGTATGTAAGCATGCAAGTATGTAAGTTTGTAAGTATTTCCAGTTACTTGTACATGTAATTCGCACACATAAAGTTAGCTTTCACTTCTACGCTGATGATAGACAATTATATATATAATTTTGGCCAGATTCAGCAGCCCAACTATGCAAATGGGAAAACTGTGTTAAAGACCTAAACGCTTGGATGAATAAACAACATCTTCTCCTAAATTCTGATAAAACAGAAATACTGATGTTGGGCACTAAGTCTGGCCAGAACAAGGGTTGATGATTTCACCCTAGAGCTCGATGACTATTCCGTGAAACCGAAAGCTACAGTTAAGGAGCTTGGTGTAACCCTTGGTGCTGGTTTATCAGCATCAAGGATGCTGATATCATCAGCATCCTTGATGAGCATTTTGATAAGCATCCAGCATTTTGATAAGCATTCATCAAAATAGCATGAAAATCATTTGATTCCCATAAGAATACTCACCACTATGACGGGCTTCTGTCCTTTATAAACGGTGTGATCGTTCACCATGCTGACGATGGCCACGCCGAGATTGCAGCGGATGCCGAAGGAGATGCAGAAGCCGAGGCCAGAGAGGATGGCGATAATGTAGCGTCGCGGCAGGCCGAAGCACGTGCAGTCCACGATGGGCAGCTCCTTCTCCTCCACCAACTCCGGCCTCCCCTCCGCCGACAGCTCAATAGTCTCACCATTCTGTTGAGGCTTCTCGAGGATCCTGGAAGGAGAAGGAGAAAGTATATCGTCACTGTCCAATGAAAAACACGTATCTCCACTTTTTACTTTTTTTCAAATATGGAATGTGGGCAAAATCTACCCATAGCAGTTGACATCTAAAGGAAGGGTTCATCAGATGGACACCCCAACCATTTACCCATTTAATAACTGTCTGTTAGTAACTGTCATACTTAAATCCTCACACTACATCAAACAAAGGCATTACCACACCTGCAAGTGAGACAGGATAACAGAACATAAAGAGGACGTCTCAGTGGATATCAGGACATGGGCGTGAAGCAGAGGCCTGAAGAGAGACCATCTGGGTACTGTAAACCTTCCCCACGACGAGCACAAATGCATTAGCATGCACACACACGCACACACACACACACACACACACACACACAGGTAACTTTGCACAGGTAACTTTGGTGTATAGAAAATTAATATGCATCATCTGTGAATGTTTACCTGATTACCAGGGATTTCTTGGTTATATGCCACGACAATATATCATCATATTATAAAATATATAGTATACAATATAAAGATACCTAGACAAATAATTACACATAATTTATCCATTATTCTCACTCTTGGTCTCTTTTCTTCTCTTACTCTCAATCTCTGTCTGTCTCTCTTCTCTCTTTCTGTCTCTCTCTTTCTCTCTCTGCCTCTACCCCACCTTTCCGACAAAGCAGATCCCTCATTAATCCTGTCAACCTTAAATAACACACAGTCATGGAGAGATGTAGTGATGAGGAAAACCAGTGTATGTGTGTGAATGCACAATTCAAAGAGATTTGCATCTCCAATTGCAGACAAATAAGTGTTTGTGTGGTTTAAAGATGATCAGTTATAAAAAAAGAAAGAAAGCGTGTCCTTGCCAGCCATGCGTTTTTTTAAGTGAGAGATAAGGCTTAAAACCTCTCTCGCCCACCACTTCAGCCCACCTCCCCCTCTCTCTCCGCTCTCTGCCTCTTTTCTCCACAGATAATCCGTAACTCCACCCTCAGATTAGGATTACTGAAATTATACACTTCCGGAAATGAGTGTGAGCTTCAGTGAGCTAGAGATGTGATAATGCGATGAACCGGCGTGTCCACTTCCGCCTTTCTCTTTCTATTTTGGCTTTTTTCATTTTTTATTATCCTAAATCACATGTCTCTGTATGCACACACGTAAGAAAGTGTAATTAAGGCTAAAGCTGGTTAAAGACAGATTGTAAGCCAAAGTCAGGACATATGCCACCTGCTAATGGAAATGGCCGTTAGCTGCAATTAACACTAATTTGTACTACATATTCTGTGTGTGGGTAGGAGTGAGTGTTTGGTGGGGTATTTGAGTCTGTGCAAATGTGTATGCATGTGTCTGCGTTTTTAACCATGTGTATACAGGGGATAAAATAAAAAAAACTAGGATTGCAGATTATGTATTTCCTCTGCTGAAGAAAACAGCCCCATATACTTCAGCTGATCTAGATCTTAGTTTATAAGACAACTGATCTGTGTGTGTTTGTGTGTGTGCTGTTATGTGTGGTTATGGTAAGCAGTTAAATCTCACATCTTTTTAAAGTCCTGAAAAAGAATCTATGCTGCCTGATTTGTGTGTATAGTAGCATTTAACTATAATTACTGTAGACTTGAATCTACTATTGGTAAATGCTTATTAAGTGACAGAGCTTAAGTATCACAAATATTTTTTTAACGTTTGAAACCATGTTGCCAGAGGCTTTAAGCCCAAGTATTTAAGCATTCTGAAGCCTATGGGACTTCTATTTCTGGCTCGTAACACCTCACACACATTCCAAAACAAATGTCTCCTCAACATGACTTAGCAAGTATCCAGTGTTTCTTCTATTTTATCAGTGGAGTAATGTGATAAACTGGTGGGAGAGTACTGATAAGAATTTCAAGACGTATACGTACTATAAAATTACTTTTAGTTTGAACCATTTTTTTATTTTTATTTTATTTTAGGGTTCTCTTTTAAAATGTTAAAATTAGCTCATGTGAAATAAAGCATTATCTGCAGAATATAAGAAGCTTATTTTTGGCACAATTGGGTCCCTATTTCCAACCCTCAATTTAACAATGCAGTATTCATTAGAAAACAGCCAAACGGAACAATCAACTAGACATGACAAATCACAAGTTTGTGATTACAGTTACCAACCAAGTTTAACCAAGTTTAGTATGAATGGCCTTTTCTGCATAATGAAATTTATTGCACAAATGAATTTCAGCTAGTTTGACACTTATGAAACAGTTCTTGGCCTGTTTGTCTACAGTGAATCAAGTGTATCCTTATAAAAAGTCACACTACTTTATCTGGAGGAGGACTCAGAAACAAAACTACATTAGTCCTACTAATTTCAATGTTAGAAAATCATGACGGATTGAAGAACATTGATTCGCTTACGATGCGGCAAGTTTAAAAGTGCAGTTGGTCTAAAATATGTGTAGTGTTCTGACAATTTGTCCTGCTTTATCGAACTGTCCTACTGTAGGACAGCATTTATAGGTCTTCGTAAAACAATACCGCAAGTAGCTATTTTGTGCTACCTTTTCTACTTTATTACCGTGACCTTATTAGAAAATGCCTCTAGCATAAAATTATAGGTAGCATATTTTTATAGTCTAAATGGTTTTGTCAGAAAATGTTTTCAGCATAAAACTGTAGGAAGGAGCGTGAATTTAATGGCGTAACGCTCTTGGTAGTACATCTCGATAGGTAGGAAAAATTGTCAAAACACCTGTTAGTATATAAACTGCCTCGAAACTGAACAAAACTATTTCCAAAACAATTTGCTTGTAACTTCACGAAACAAAGAGCAGACGACAGCCCATAATTACATGTTGGAGAACAGCTTAAAAGTTGGAAGACTTTAGACACACTCAACGCCAGAACATAGGCACATGACACGGACACACATAGGCTACAGTAGCAAAGCCATGACCAAGACAGTTAATGAAAATAACTCACTCTGAATGGAGCTTCAGTAAAACGGAACAACGTGTCGTACAAAGGATACACTGTCATTTGTAGCAGAGGAGGGCAATTTCAGCCATTTGCTAATATCCATTTTCAATACAAGCTGCTAGAACTAGCCTACTTTGAGCCCACGAGCAGCAAACTAATCGCGGGTTGTTGTTTTTTTCAAATTCATAACCACAAGGTTTTGTTTTTTTTGTCAAAAAAGTGTAATATTTTATTTTCACATAGGCCTAAAAGAAAACTCATTTAGTCTATATAAAATTGACAGGCCAACCAGACTTATTTTTGGATGGGCCTCGCAGTCAAATTGGGGGGGCATGGTCCACGGGCCTGCATCTGGCACAGCAGTGGTTTTGTGAGTGTGGGTTAAAATCTAAGTCAGTGCAATATAAATAAAGCAGAATGTTAAGTTAAATATACAGAACCTAGGACCTTGCTCTTTACATGAAAAGCAAAAGTAATTGCCAAAAAATTATTTCAAGCAGTGAAAAATATTGTATACTGTTGATGCTTTAAAAGGTGGACAAACAACAATGAAACAATATCAATCCAGTTCAGCAATTGTAGTACTTTATAGGAACCTTTGTGCCAAGGCCACGTTTTAACCCAGTTAACGTACATCACAGGGGACTGTAAGGGCCGGTTTATACTTGCTACATGGCTACGTGTACGCGTGCGGACACTGCAGCTACGCGAGCGTCATTGATCACTACTCGCTTCCTTAACGTCCGTACGTTAAATCTGGAGGATTAAAAACTCTGTCCACTAGGGGACATTGCCAGCACCGGAATATCTTCCTGATTTTGCACAAGGATGTAAATAGTGCAGATGGCGGGAGTTGAGGAGGCTATTATAATGTATATGTTGAGAAAACGGGAGAAACAGCGGCAGCGGCGCCAAAGTAGATGGTGTATCAAGCCATTAAACCAATCTCCTTGCGAAAACGGAGAGTTTATTTCTCTTGTCCTACCGATCAGCGCGTTGTTTCACTATACTGCCATCGGCATTTACGCATTTACGTATACGTTGCGTTATTTTTTTAGGACGTACACAAACGACGTGCTGAATGAACGCAGGATACGGACCGGTGCCGTTTTAAACGTCCGTCTACGTTATCAACAGCAAGTATAAACCGGCCCTTACTATATCGTCGCTGTCCAATGAAAAACACGTATCTCCAAAATTCCAATTCCACTTTTTCATATCATTAATCAAACACAATAAATCCAAAATTCACGGTGTGATTTGTCGGCTTTTCATTGGTCATTTAGATGTTAACTGCTGTGGGGTAGATAGAGGTTTTTGCCCACATTCCATATATGATAAAAAGTAAAAAACGCAAAAAAGTGGCGATACGTGTTTTTCATTTGACAGCGACGATATAACAAGTGTGTAGCAGGAGCTTGCTAACAGCACTTTACACCTCTTTTGGGCTGTTCACACTGTTGTAGTGAGTAAAGGCTACTACAGGCTTCCACTGAGAATGACATTCAGAGACAGCATGCTTTCTACCAGTTTCTGGAGCATTATTGGCAAAAAAAAAAAAAGGCATACAATGATCTCAAACGCACATATTGATTTATTTTACATTGCATTCCCTTTGCTTTCAGCGTTTATAGACCAGCCTACAGTAGGTGACAGCATGTAAAGAGATATTATGCAGTAAAACCAAACTGTTGTGGCTTTAAATCCCAACTTAAACATATAGACTCAAAATAATATACATGGTTTTATGTGTTTTCTGAAACCCGAACAACTCATGGTGACTACTAAGCAAGAAGTAATCCTATTAAAATTTCAATTTACATGTGTAAATATTAACTTTCACAAGACAACATTACAATTTTTACAGCAAAAATTAACATACAGTACATTAGTGTAATATACAGTATAGCAAAGGAGGAATTGAAACTGTACAACAAAATTTCTGTTCTTGTTTGGCACTGATATGAAAAGCAGATGAAATAATAAAATCAAATAACTTGTCAAGTAATGCATGATTTCCACCTAGACATGGGTGACCTGCAACTGTTCAAAAGAGCATTTAAAATCCTATCTACTTATTTAGGGTGCTTGTTTAAAAAAATGCAGAACTATAATTTGTATTAATAAAATCACATGTAAATATCTTTGCCAAGTGAGGTGTGACGTTGATCTTTGCTCTTATGTTCCTCCAGTAACTCATCTTTAAAAAAAGGCAATTGTAACACTACAAATAAACAGTTATATGACATGACTGTTAGATGAAATTGGTTCAGGAAAAGTATGAAGCAAGTATAACAATCACTATCTATATCTATAACAATTAAAAATATAAATGTTGAATGAATTTTTTATTCTAAAAGAAACACTTATGTCAAGAAGTACTAAGAGGAAAAAAACGATTAATATTTCTAGCCATTTTCCCCTCTAGTATACTGAGACTTAAGCAAATAAGCAAATACACAGAAAGAATCCCAGCAAGGCCACTTAGTAAATAATAAGAATATTAGATGTCTAAGCAACTTGGATCTGATGGAATGAGTCGTGAACCAAACAATAAAAGAACGGTAAATTAAAAAAATTGTAATTTTACTCATATAAAAACAAGCCATTGACTATAATGGTTATAGTCTATATAAGCTAAATATGGACATCATTTTAAAGAACACTTTGAATATAACATTGATGAAAACTAGCTCATCATTCCTCCTGATTTCCGTTTGGCTAATTATTCATAATGAGAAAAGTAACTATATCTATAACCTGATCACATTTAAAATCTGGTGAACCAAATTAAATAAAAGAAATATATAAAAACCAAAATAAATAAAACCCTGCAGTTAAAATAATGATATTCTTAGGGCATTTAATGACTAGTCCATAATAATTGATATAGTACATCTTTCTGTTTTGTACATATTCCAGCTTTAAAGGATATTCAAATATTAACCACTCAAGATCAATAGCATTGTAATGAACCATGGTATTATTTATCGACCCAAAATGATCTTATAATAATATAATAAGAATATAATTAAATTAAAATCAATGGGCCATGCAATTAGCAAATGGTTCATCAGTCTTAAACCATTTGTTTAATAAGCCTGTCAGGTCTCTGTCACCAAAAGACCTGAAAGGCGTCACTGTGCTTGGAACGACTGCGCTGGATGATCTCCACGATGGAGATGTAGGTCCCAGCCACGAAGCCCACCAGACCAAGGAAGCTGATGACAATGTTCTTGATTAGCACCCAGACCGGAAGGCCCTCTGTGTGGAAGGTGAGGATATGCAACAGAGGAGGCAATATGAGCGCCAGAGCGCTGCTGCTGATCGAACCCACCAAGGAAATGACCAGGTCCAGCTCTGGAATCAGAATAGCCAATGCACCTGCAGAAAAATTGAGAGAAGGAAGTTACTTTCTCACACTGATGACAAGTTAATTGTGAGATCAGTGGACATTGTAAAGGTTTATAGTGGGAGTGAATGGCATCCAAAGGCAAGCCAACAGACATAATGCTGATAACTGATTGCTTTTCATGTCCGATAGATATTCATTAATTGCTATGGAGATTGGAGAAAGCATGAAACACAACTTTGCTCGCCAAAATAAGTTGTCTCTGTTGTCATGCTGCTCTTCTCTGATATATTCTTCCTTTGCCTATCAGGAAAACAGCAGCAAATCTTCAAAGGCTTATTTTGTGCCCTACACACTTGAACACACTTATGGGCTGCTGCCACTTTGACTGCTTTTGCGTGAGTGCAAAGGACCCGTCAAGCAAACCTGACACACTTTTAAAACGTCTGATAAAAGACACTTTGACCCGTTAACTCTATTACCCGATCATTAACCCATTTCAGACAATTTGTCAAATTAAGCTGGAAGGGAAAAATAAGGTTGATCTGTTGTTTAACATACAGAAAGCCACTCTAAGGCCCAAGAATCTAATACATCAGCCAGCTGTAGGGTTCTGGTTGTGAACCAGAACCCTACAGCCTCAAGGAAGTCTTGAGGCCAAATTTTAAGCCCTTGAACTCAGAAAAGAGAAACGGTGAAATGGTCCGCTGGACCAGGGCATCGGCCACATTGAAGATTGTTCCACAGCACAGAAGGCAATCAACAAAGCAGATAACTGAATCCCCTAGGGGGTAAGAGAAAACACAAAGTTTAAAGAGTTTAAAGCCAGTGAAAAATGAATTCAACTCTTGGACCTGTCCAAGGCTATTAAATGGAACCAATGCATAATGGTTCTCACCAAATAAAATAATACAGAGTGTGTAGTAGGGCTGTCACTTACGATTATATTGGTAATCGAGTAATCTACCGATTTAATTTGACGATTAATCAAGGAATCGAACATTTTTTATAAAAAATTGACTTGAATGACAAACGAACATGTTATTTTTATGAAGAAATTAACTGTCAAGTCTTGAAAAATTATTACAAATAAACAACAATTATAAAATAAAACAAGATAAAATAAAAATAAAATAAACAATTAGTGTATCCCAAATTTGGTTACAAAAACATGCAGACAATTCTTTCAGGGGTCACTTCACTTTTCGCTCGCTGCTACTGAGGCAGCCTGATCGGTAGGAACCCACCGGCAGCCGCGCGCTCCTCTCTCACGAGAGAGAGGAGTCGGAAGGGGGCCGAACCGCCTCTCCCTACCCCACCGCCGCGCCCGCACGGCGAAACGCTCACCAAAGCGAGGACGGATCAATCGATCAGGCGAAAGTGAAGAGGGAAGAGCCCAGCGCCGAATCCCCCGTCCCCTCACGGGTGCAGGGAAAGCTTCGAGGCGTAAAATCTTAATCGAGGATTTTTACTATTCGAGGTACTCGAGTAATCGTAGCGTACGAAGCTTCGAGGCGTAAAATCTTAATCAAGGATTTTTACTATTCGAGGTACTCGAGTAATCGTTTCAGCACTAGTGTGTAGAGGAAATGACTTGCATGTGAGTGACCACAAAGGGAGGGAAATCTGGAGGGCTTCTTAAGCTCTGGAGAGGACCCATATGTATGAATTGCATGTCTTTGCCTCACGAAGCCCTCTATCCACATTCATGTATGATCAGCGTCTGAATTCCTCTTCAGAGAAGAACACCACTCTAAAAGCTATTTTGTCTCAATGGCCCATTTAACAGCTTTGTGATATCGACCTTCCTTTTTATGCATATCTACCTATCTGAATTGTATCAGTCCTCTGTGGCCTGCTTCATTTTTATAGGACCTTCAGCCTGCATTCAACTTTCTGGTTTAGACTACCGACTACAGCTGGTTTCCACTGTCTTTACCGCTTCCTTTTTTTTCTCTGTGTTCTGCAGTTTTGTCGCCAGATACAGATTTTGTCCACAGATGTACCAGCTGTGCTTAACACTGTGCCAGTGGCTGACATTATACCATGGTTGGGAGTTCACATCCCAACTACTCCTCTCCACCCAATGAGGTTTGTACATTAGCTCTTAGAACATCCAGAAAACCATCTTGTATGAAGAGAGTTCATTAAAGTAAAAACAGCCAGGAGAGACAGCATTTGATTGGCTGGGCCCGTCCCTGCTAGTCATTAGTGGCCCAAGTTCCTCTCATCCATTTCATAGCTCAACTTTGGTTACCCTTGTAGTGTCACTGTAACAATGTGTGATGTCAGCACATCTTTTTGCTCTGCCAGACACAGAGAGAGAGAGAGAGAGAGAGAGAGAAAAATAAATAAAGAAAGAAAGAAAGAAAGAGTGCTTCTAGATGAATGAGATCTGTTCAAGCTTTTTTTTGGCATTGAAGAGAAAATCTGAGGACTTTGTCTTGAGCAGGGAAGAGCAGCATTATATTCAATACACAAATAAATATTT
>JAOUQW010000023.1:18981194-18993317 GCA_028565825.1 Olivaichthys viedmensis | reverse complement strand
GCGTCACTTGATGGAAAAATACAGGATTTTTGGTTTAGGAAAAAAAAAAAAAAAAAAAAAACACCTATAGTGCTGCAGCAGAAAAAAGGACAAGGTGCTATAGGCTGAACACTGCTGTGACGTGTTATGCTTTAAAAAAAAAAAATATATATATATATATATATATTCTTTTTATTGATATGTTCACAGGTTATGTCGTTTGTGCATGTTTAAAAGTGCCTGGGATCCAACACTGCCCTGTCATATAGGCATGCATTAGGCAGGGCTGGTTCACAGGAATTGTTTTCATTATAAACGGCACGTGCATACTTGCAGTTTCAGTGCAAGGACTGTGCAGAAATCACGAGTTCGTGACTTGGTGTGTGCCCTGCACCGGTTGCTGGTAAACCCATCTTGCAGTTGATCTCGCATCATTTTGATTAGGGCCTCACTACACGTTCAAATGGGTAGGCCCCGTTTAATTCCACGCCAGCAGTTTCCTGCAAATGGGCTTTCTATGAAGGAGGGAAGCACGATGAGCGCAATAAAAGTGCAGTGACAGATAAGTGAGTGAGGTTGTAATAGCATGATTGCAGTGATTAAGCCTGAATCAGACTTCATTGTTTACCTCTTCAGTCAAAGTCATTGTGGCTGCAGTATCTGAAGAAATTTCCAGCTCCATGGCAGTGCCAGAGGGCGTGCTGCTTTCTAGGAACCCAAAAGGCCTCTTTCTTGGAAGATCAAACAGTGTAAAGGGTGGGGAACCTGGCATATAAAATCTGCAGATTTCTTTTTTATTATTCCTTGGATTACAGAGGCTGGTTTTAGAAAGCTTTTAGAATGGTGGCTGGTTGGATATAGATGCATAATGTGCCGTTGAATTGATTGGATGCTAACATTTGTTTGGTTTACGCCCAACTTTAGTCCACCTTTTTTATTGTTTATAAACACTATACGTTAAAGAGTGTGGAACCACCATTGCTCCTTGCTATTTTTGTGCTGCTTTTTTGTTGCGAGATTGTGTAAGAAGCCGAAAAACAAGACTGACACGATAGCGCCATGTGCTAGTGCAGGGTCGGGACGAGCCATAATTAGTTTTGTAACTCTTTATTTGTGCGTTTTAGGGAAACCAAGCACTCCGTGTTCCCTTCCAAGCAGCAGAGCAGAGGGGATAGGAGGTAGGAAGTAGGGGGTTTGGGGGGCACATAGTGATACCATGGGGCTGCAACCCCATAGGAACAGGGTTGTGGTATTATGCAATCAGTGTGTATGATGTTATTCTGAAAGACTATTGAGAAACCAGCTTGGTCTGGTGCTTCCGGTGTAGACTTGCAATAAAAGTTGTGTTTACTTGCACTCGTGTGTTTGCATCAGTTAGCAAAGCTATAAAGCATGATTAGACTTGGCCAGCACATTTAGCCAGAAGAAAATAACTCAGGCCAGATAAGTGAAACTACAATATTTAGTTTTTTTTAAAACCCATTCTGTTTACATAAACTATGGTTGGTATAAATTGATATACATTTTATATATACAATACTGTGCAACAGTCTTAAGCACCCCAAATTCTTTCATATCATTTTTGTCTTGGATGTTTATGTGATGTCTTCTGCATTAGTGCGTCATTAGAAAAGAGCAAATTTTTGATTTCCAATCATTCATTTTCCAAATTTTTTTATGTTACAGAGAAATGTTTGTAAGTCATTAAAGAAAATAAGATATTCAGTAATGGAGCACTTTTTTTAAGATAAAATCATAATGAAGGCTGTTCTAGGATTTTACCTGCAGAGACAGAAGCAAGTAAGAACCAGAGTTCTGCAGAAGAAAGTTCTCCAAGATTCTTGAAACAACCTACCGGCCGATTTTCTTATAAAACTGCACGACAGTGTGTCTAAGAGAACTGATGCAGTTTTAAAGCCAAAGGCTGAGAAACACCAACACACTGATTTGGTTTAGTTTTTTATTCAGGGACTTTTAATTGTATTATTTTTAAAAGCATTTTCCCTTTACAGAATTTCTTTACATGTTCCTAGCACAGTACTGTACTGACTCGATTTACATGAAAAAATTCTTTCAGACTTGTTCGCTGATTGTCTCAAGAGCACTTCTGGTTTGCCCAAATTGATGTACATTCTTATCATGCCTTAAAAAAGGCCACAAAGCAACATTTTTTCCTTCAAAGCGAACTCACAAATAAATATTTATCAGTGAAGTGACTCCATGTTTGAAAAAAACGCGGCAGGAAGTTTGAATTTTGCGTCACATCCTTGTTCTTCGCTGGGTTTATTGCCGAGGTGTAAAGCGAGTATGAAGGTGCTACGTTATGTATTTAGAAAGAAATGAGATTACTGACTGACTCATGTAGACCCACTGTTTTCCTCACTATCATAAGTGCATGAAGTGGATGAATTGTTGCCAAAATCTGATTTTGTGCAGTTATCACTTTATTATGTGCATGTAAACATACTCATGCTTTCTGTGTATTTTTGTTTTATTTAGGACACCTACAGTCTGGAGACCAGATCCTGGAGGTGAATGGAGAAAGCTTGATCGGTGTAACGAGTGAGAGGTGTGTACTCATTTTTAATTGTCAATTAGGCTTTAAGGTTTTAAAGCAATGATCCTTTTTAACCCAATGACTCTATACACACACACTCTCATGAGCCCCATAATAATCAATTTTTAATAATAATTGATATGATAACTTTGTTTATATAGCAATTTTCATACATTTAAACTGCAGTTCAAAGGGCTTTACAGTGTGTGCAAAAAGCAAATCTGTCTGTCTGTCTGTCTATCTATATATCCATCTAAAAATCCATCTTACATTTTCTTTAATGAATGGACAGTGAGTTTTTTCTGTCCGCTGTTTATCTTTCCAGAGCGGTGGACGTCCTCAGAGCGGCTTCATCCACTAACCACATGCGTCTTCTGATAGCGCGAGATGAGGAAGCTCGGTAAGACACATACAGATGAATCTAAAAGTCTGAGTATTAGTTATCAAACACTAGTACAGTTGTTTTTTTCTCCGCTGTGTGAGAAATCCTCATGTGAAACTAAAATCTATCTGAATCTCCTGTTCACTTCATCTTTTCATCTTCATCTGGTGTCTTGTAATATATGAGTTTTGTCAGCTCTAGCTTTACCTGAAACGTTTTACTGCTTTAACATTACTGTCTGGCGATGATTTGCGGCAGCCGTGCTGGCGAGCTGGAAAAATGGTGGTATGAAGGTCTCTGGTGGTCACCTAGGGACAGACCTCCACTGAACCCCTCATGTTTTATGTCATGAGACAAGTGTCATTTTGCCAAACATTGTTGGAAATATAGCGTTACGTATGTTTATGTATGTTTGGCTGACTGAAAGTAGAACATCGGATCTTAAACATTTGCATGCCAATATTTTTGATTTTCGATTATGTAAATATTGAAAAAATCTGAATAGTATTCGAACAGTGAAATTTGTTCTGACAGGCAGAACACAGATAAACATAGGACACAAAGTGTCTTAAAGCTGGCCATTAACTATTTATCTATTTGTGTTAAGCTATTGCAAAGACAAGCCCTTGGTGTAACACTAGCTGACTAGCTATATTTAGTACTTTATTTTATGGAGCTATTAGCTAGCTAGCTATTTATGTTTAGCTAACGTACTCCAATGCCAACTCCATGTTGTAATGCTAACTGGTCTTATTTAATACCAAGCTAATACGAGCTTATCGATCTTTATCTATTTTTTAATGATTAAAGAAGATTTTTATTTATTTCAATCTGGTACGTCTGTAGTATGTTAGCCGCGTGGTAGCGCATGACCTTCGTGTTAGGAAAATAGGTAACCGTTAGCCAGTGGAACAGTGTCTATGCCGTCAGGGCAGACTAGCTCAGCAGGGGGACCACCGTACCACCACCACCATAAATGGAGTGCTTTCTCTGTGCTGGAATGCTTGTGAGAGGAGAGAGAGAGCAGACTGCAGGGAACTTAAGCTGATGAGATGAGTCCGCAGTCTTTAATCCGCGCTCTGTCTTTAACCCGTGTGTGTTCAGCGGATTACAGACGTCCCGCAGGCTATGAAGGTTTCCAGTCATCCTGGTCATTTCTAAATGTCTAGTCATAATAAATCAATGTGACTGGATTTGTGTTATTATCCTGAAGATGTTTCTCATCTGAGGAGCTTCATCAGTTCAAAATGACATCATCAGAAATGTTGTCAAGATGGAGGCAGTCACCTTGAGTTAAATGAGACAGTGGGATGGAGACAGAAAAAGATGGAGATAGTTGGATGGACAGTTGGATGAGACAGTTGGATGGAGTTAGTTGGATAGAGACAGTTGGATGGAGACAAATTGATTGAGACAGTTGGATGGAGGAAGTTAGATGGAGTTAGTTTGATAGAGACAGTTGGGTGGAGACAGAAATTGACTGAGACAGTTGGCTGGAGACAGTTGAATTGGTGGCTCAGTGGTTAAGACTCTGGGCTACTGATCGGATGGTTGTGGGTTCATATCCCGGCACTGCCAAGCTGCCCCTGTTGGGCCCTTGAACAAGGCCCTTTACCCTCAACTGCTCTGCTCAATTCTAAGTCGCTTTGGATAAAAGCGTCTGCCAAATGAGTAAATGTAAACGTAGGCAGTGAGATGAGACAGTTGGATAGAAACAGAAACGCGCTTTAAAAAAATAAATAGCTGGAACAGGCAGTTGGTGAAAGTGCATTCTTCTTTTAGATAAAAATCAAATCATGTATTTTAAACAGTTTGGCCATGTGGTTCCTGAAGGAGTAAGGAGTTATCTGAAGACGTAAACCTGTCTTAGGTCACTAAAAACTCTGCGATTGGGCCTGAGGTGGATTTTGAGTGTTGCTCAGATTTGCTACGTAATGGCGTCCTTTTTAATGCCATTTTCTGATTATTTCTTTTAAAGGAGAGAATTTGCTGAACTCATGGAGAAATACGGCTCTAATGGCAGTACGGGCTCCACGAGGAACTCCCCCGTTCAGCATGGTAAGGCTCTCTTCGTGTGCTTTCGTTATTTTGTTATTTCCTATGAGTTTACTGAACTGGACTTGATTATTATCCAGGCCATCTGAGTAAAAGCGAATGTCATATGTAGATGGCACGCCCCAATCTACCATTATTTACAGTTGCATGAAAATTTGGGTGAAACAATGTGCAGTACTCAAATATTCAAACAATATAAATTACTCACCATTCTAGTTATTATTCCAGTTATTATTATTATTACTGATATTATTGATGATACGGAAAATGAGGATGACGATTTTATCACAAATCATTGTTGTTAAAATGTTACGCTCAAATGTATGCACTCTCTGACCAGACTGGAGTTTGATAGTACGGCTATACCAAAGATTAAATTGATTACATTTGTGTACCGATTTGATGAATAAGGGCTATTTTTATATGATATTTAGTGCAGTAATTTGTGGTACAAGACGTAGCCATAGAGAGACTGGACCACAATCTACGTCTTCATTTATTCCAAACAATAGGTGGGAAATCATTTGTGATATTTAGCACTTTTTTGGATAAAATCAGGTGGACAGAAACACACACTCTAGTGTTTTATATCATGTCGTGGTTTGGACTTTTCGTGCATTTTTGTTTCCTCTGTAAAAAGCAAGCAGATATTTGGACAGCACATCGTCAGGGTCTTCGTCCAGATCCCAGAGTCCTCTGCTGCTCAGTCCAGCCGGGTCTCAGAGTGTGTACAATAACACAGGACAGCTACTGCACTCACTCAGGTATATTTCACACACACACACACACACACACATGCTGATAATTAAAGCAGAGCAGAACTCACACATGTAGACTAATTAATGCAGTTACTCATCTGTGTATGTGCTTGTCTACATGTGTGTATGGATGCTTTTGTGTGTGTGTGTGTGTGTGTGTGTATGCAGTCACCCAGGTGAGGGTGTGATCCAGCTGATCTCAGTGGTTCGCTCCTGCACTCTGGGTCTCTCCATCAGCGGAGGCTCTAACAGATCAGACGGCCCGGCCGTGTTCATACAGGAAGTGATGTCAGGAGGAGACTGCCATCGGGTGAGAGACACTTAGAAAACAGAACTGATCTTAGGGGTATATATACTGTACCTAGGCCTGTGTAATTCTTTTAAAAATGAATGCATTTGAATATTAATGAGCCTATGCTATACTGCCTCAGACAGAGCGAACATGAGCAGCAGCACAACACTGTGTTTATATCTCATAAACCGTGGAAGGAGAAAATTGTCACTTTCCTAAGCAAAGAAAATCATGAGGAGGCAACTTCATAATTGCGTCATTAAATTTAATGTCTCAGATTCATTTTTATTTATTTACTCACAATAATGTGTTCTTGTCTCTGGTATAAACATTACATTTTCTTACCTGTGATTCGCCATCTTCAACTCGTCTGCAATGGAAGTCGTGAGCTTTACTAATTTCAAACGACGGGGATAATGGAGTTCCGGGTCCGGATTCAAACTATGAAGGAGACGGCCTTTGGGGTCACTAAATTTGACTTCCTCAGATTAATTTTTGATGACTTCCCCGTAAAATGAATCCCATTATCACTGTGCAGAGAAAGGGGAATTCCCCATCGGGACAACACATGTTCGATGAGTTAGTTCTGCACAGAAAGGCCTCTATCCAGAGGGTGAAGGCATCAATGACAACCAACAAAGATGTACTTCTAGCCCTCACTAGATGGCAGGGGACCAGTTAAGTCCATATACAGGTGTGTCCATGGGCCTTGAGGATTGGGCGTGGAACCCATCGGAACAGTCTTCCAGTTCAGCAGTTTTGCTTTAGGGCAAGCAAGACGGGTCTGACGATGTTTCCTCTTGTCTCATAAGAGTCGCTTTTGCAATGGGCAGCTACTTTGATAACAGCCACCTGTTTCGGAAGTTGAAGGGCCAGCTCAAGGTCTTGGATGAGTTTCTTGTGTTTGATTGGGGTCCCAGCTTCAGTGTTATACCCCCGTTTTTCCCAGATAGACAGGTGAAAGTGGATCAGGTTGTAGACATGGGCGCTATCAATGTACAGTCTTTTTCTCATCAAGGAGTGCTAGTTCTGAGTCTTTTTGAGCAGTTCAAAACTCTCCTCTGCCTCTGGAGTCCATTCAAGAGCTTCTGTTCCGGGTCTCCAGGTCTGCCTTATCTACTGGTGCAGCACCTTGCATCTATTCCCCAGTTCGCGACCTTCACTATTGAGATCGACCAGGTTTCAACCGCGATTACCCAGAACGAGTCTAAATTCCAGGGCCAGACCTGGCTATACACCAAAAGACACAGCTTTCCAGGCCCTGCCGAATCACAACAACCTCTCTATCTCTCTTCTATAATCCAAACACCACAATATTGTCTCCAAAACACTACAGCAACACACTATTCTATCTTAAACAGCCAATACAAAACAATCAGACTATTTTACCTTCAAATACTAACTCAGTCGGTCAGGTGGCACATAGAGATCTCGCACTGCATGCGTCAAATACGTGCTTGGAATGAAATTCAAGTGTGATTACCTGGCATCAGTCAGAATCCCATCTGCCTGCATTCTCCACCAAATTGAGGGGGAAATGATTGATGATAACCCCTGAAAACAGCAAGATCTTTTCAGAAAGGACTCTGAGCGAAACCATTTTACAGAATATTTGAAGTTATTCTTTTAATACAATGTCTGGTGATAGTTACAAACCAAAAGTATTAAAAGTCACAAAATCTGGCTCCTCTGACTTGAGAAAACGGGACAAATAATTTATATGATGATAATTTATGATTTATTTATGTCATCATTCATTCATTCATCAATCATTCTGTATCACAGGACACACTGTTCTATTCTAAACATACAACATTGCCTGCGCTGAGCTCAACAATCTACACGCACATTCCCCCCTCCCCTCCTGCTCCCTTTAGTCTCACAATATTCATATTTAAGTCCAAGGCAGGAAGAGACTAACTTCCCCTTCTGCGATAAACCTTTTGCACAAGCAAGGGACCCAGGAGGGTTACCCCCTTCCTGTAGCATTTACAATTACTCTATGCCCATTAACTAGATCCTTCCGATCATAAAATTCACATGTCATAGAACATAACTTGAACATGTTCCCATCGCAGAATGCACATATGGACACAACTGATTAGCTGCACTCCAAGAACAGGGAACTTGAACTGCATGCCACATTGAGAAAGGGAGGGGGGACAATACTTTAGTCAGTAATTGTACACCTATAAACGGGCTGGTCTGTGTACATGTATAAAAAGACAGACAGGTTTGTGTGTCAGCATGAACAGAAAGAAGCTCACCAGCATCTCCGGCACGGCGTACTCGGGAACTTCACTACTCCAGAACGCTCGAGTGACCAGACGATAACAAAACCCTTTAGACACCCTGCCAGCTCGACCTGAGAGAGAGAGACGGAGGGAGAGGGAGAGGGAGAGATTGTTAATAGCAACAGATTAGGCTTCAGTCAGTAATTGTATACATACAAAGTGATCTATATGGTAGATGTACCTGATAAAATGGCCATTGATTGTAGGTACAAGGTAGGTGAGTATTAAATTACACAGTAAACAGCGTACTGTCTGTCTCTCAGGGGTTGTTGAACCATTGCTTTGCCGATGTGGAGCGCTTCATGACCCACCTGCAGCAGGCAGCTGACGCTCAACAGAACACCAAAAAACGAAGGAGCAGCAAGAAGAAGAAGCAGATCTGTAAGAGAGACCGAGAGGTGTTGGGGACATCCAGAAATGAGTGAAACTACACAAAAAATATTTGACGTTGTGCATCTCTATAACTGTTGTGGTGTGTGTGTGCTATAGATGACATGATGACGGAACAAGCAAGCCCTCCATCAGAGCAAGAGTTTGTGGACATTTTCCAGAAGATTAAATACTCATTCAGTCTGTTGGTAAAGTAATCCGCATTATCTTTAAGACTTGGTGTTATGGTGTCCATGCATTCTTCTCATCCATGGCTTTTTTAGTTTATTTGGCCAACTATGTTGCTTTATATTCCAGGACCGCTTGAAGAGAGAGATATCAGAACCAAACTCAGAGGAGCTGCTCCATCACCTGTTTGTTCCTCTGGACCTGGTTAGTGTACACGCACGCACCAGAGTGTGCGTATGTGTTTTGGGCTCAAATGTGGGGAGGCAAAAAAAACATGGCACCCCCTTGTTGGAGGTGTCTAAATTATCGTTTCTCATCTAAAATAAATGCTATCATTAGGCTATGCCTCAGTAATGGATGCTCTGGTTGTTCTACAAGGGGTTACCTATGATGCTTCATTAAGGGCGGATTGCAGATCGATCACATATACAATATGAATTTCATGTGTGCTTGAGATTAGGTTGAAAACCGCTGGAGTACTCCTTTAACCCCTTAAACACCAAAGAGCCATCAGTGGGTCAGGGCGGGTCCTCACTCTCATTACTACATACATTTTCTATTAATTTCACTGCAGATACTGAATAATTTCAAAAAGTTACTAATTAATATGCCTTAAGATTATTAACTGATTAATAAACTGGGACTTTAAGGGATTATACTAAAGTCTCACTGATAATCTTATGTATATAAAAACTAATTCTGTACTGTGTGTGCATATGTGTATGGGCCAGATGGTGAAAACCACAGGTGGTCCTGACTTGGCAGCAGGTGTGTCCATTCCTGCACTGACCAGTGGAGCCATTTCTCTACTGCAGCAGAACCTTACACGCAAGGAGAGAGAATTGTGGAGTTCTCTCGGCCCCAACTGGACCCAGATAAAGTCTGTATTACAGGTTTTCACTCATTTCAAACCAATTTCCAAGAACCACACTCCGTTTTTGCTATTCTAAGCCTGACCACTGAAACTATAATTACCACAAACTGCACAAATTCCTCTTTTCAGTCCCTTTCAACCACAAACCAGATATCACTTTTTAAATATATAAATTCAACAAATAAACATGGCATTTAAACATATTTGTGATCCAAATAGAACCTACAGCTGCCACAGAACACGTTTATGTATGTTTTACTAAGTGTGTGTAATAACATACTTTTGGATACTGAGCTCCAGGCTTAAGACTCTTTTGGGTGTGTGTTTCAGCTATCAGTTTCTGATGCTTGAAACAAAACGACCAAATAAACAAAAGTCCTGTGCATCTCGCCAAAAAACATATTTAAGAACCTCACACCCAGGAGACCTCAATAAGCCTGCTAAACCTGACTAAAACCATGACTGTTCCACATTATGTTTGAATCTCTGACTGGGCTATGTAATGCAAACAATCACAGAACTCAGACTAATGTAAGGTAATAACATATGTGTGTGTGTCAGTTCACAGCATGTTAAGTCAGCGTCCCGGTACACCCCAGTGTTTCTGGATGGCTGGAAGCCTGATGCCTTTGATGCTTTTGAAGATCCCATCAAATCACAGAACAAATATGAGGCCCTGCTGGAACATCAACAGGTTTTTCATGTACACTCACATTCACACTCAAACTTCACTTTCCCAATAACACACATGTTCATTATACTCTGTTGTCATTTCAGTCAGAATTCAGCCAGCCCTCATCGCCCAGTCAGCTCACAGATGAAAGGTAAATAGTCGACCATTGCAGGGCATGATGTATGCATTTCTGAATAAAATTCTTCACTCTATGCTAATGGACCTGGAAATGCAATTTGTTGGCAATTCCATTTTTTCCCCCACTGGGTTGCCTTAAACAGCATCAGTTCATCATTTTAGGTTATGGTGTAGATCACTGTGGTTTTAACACCACATTTCTGTAATAAACTGTGCCTAATCAGCTTAGTGTTGCACAAAGTATTGAAAGTTCAATCCTTTTTCAATAATACAATGTTGCGAACAATTCAATACTCTAAATTTGAATCCTTTCAAGGATTTATTTAAATAGGCTCAATGTTGACGTTGTATTATGCCCATAGACGAGTCAAATTGTCGAGCCAGAGACGAGTCACTAAAGGTTGCTATCATAAACAAGCTATTTAGCAAAAGTGCTGGGAAGTTGTCTGTAGCCTAATTTTTATGTTAACTATTTTTAAGTGAGCTTGGCATGTTGGTGTTCAAAACAGAAATCTGGTGTTATAAACACAGAGACCTACATCATAACCTAAAATTATGAATTGATTTTAAATTGTATTGCCGTTTTTCAGGGCCATTACCATATGGTGAAGGGTTTTATTTAATAATGTATGTGAGCTACTTTGCCTAGAAACAATGGTTGTATTTGTTTTTTGTTTTAAGCACAGTGGGATATGAGACAATGACAAGTGTTAAACACGCCATAGTATCGCTTTGATATCGGGCGCTGTACAGTACTTGGTATTGAAGTCATAAGTTTGGTATCGTAACAACCCGTGGCTAGCTGTTTTTCAAATTGAGTAACCAGTCAGAATTTTTACTAGCAAAACCATTTGCCACCTTGAATGTAACCGTTCAGATATTTAATCTATGAAATACAAATGAATTGATTAATTTATTAATTCTGTGTCATTGGAAAAACAAAATACTGCTGGGACATTGTGTGTGTATAAGTGTGTGCAGTTTTCAATCCTGCTAAACTGGGCTGAGTTTCCTGAGTTTATTGGTTAAAGTCAAAATGATGAAATAAAGCAGCAGAGAAAGGCTCGAAAAACCTAACTAGCTAACTAGCATAAATCGTCTTTTGGTTATTAAGCTGTCCCAGTCAGTGAAGAATTAAAGAGCTTTTGGGGAAAAAATAAAAAATAATAATTGTATGACTCTAATAACTGACTGACAGAGCCACATCAACAAATAAAAAACTAACAGTCTAACAAGCTGTTTAGCCGTTGCAAATAGTTAGCTAGCATTAGCTTGTTTACATAGGCAATGGTTTTTTACCTGCAACATTTAGATGAAAACATACTAGAGTGTTAACATGGTTTTTACATGTTGCCTTCTTCTGATTAGTAAGTCATCTGGGTGTTGTGGTGTATTTTTGTAGTTAACATCATGAATAATCAACATAAACATATAAAAAGATCAGTATACTCATGGGACATGACCCCATAATTTTTAATAAGAAATTAGTTAGCTTGTAGACAATGGTGTAACCTAAAATGTGGAAAAAACAATATAACTAAGGGCCTTTTGTCCTGTGATTTT
>JAOUQW010000023.1:18969393-18981094 GCA_028565825.1 Olivaichthys viedmensis | reverse complement strand
CGTCACAAGACAAAAGAAGAACTTTTACATCGGGGATCAAAGGGGTGTGTGTGTGTGTGTGTGTGTGTGTGTGTGTGAGATAGCCTGGTACTTTGCCTCAGGGCAGTGTGAATATGAGCCAGTGCTGTGAGGTGCTGGATGCTTCGGCCCAGACCGGCTTCTGCAATAGTCTACGCCTGTGCTTCAGTGACAGACATTATTATATAAGAACAGAGAATGCAGAGAGCATCAACGGGTATTAACTTCTATATCCCCCAATCACAGCATGTGTCCAAGAAATTCTGATTGTCTGTGGGTTTTTTTTTTGTGGTTTTTAAAAAATGTGACTGGATACAGTAAAGAAGACAGGAGAAAAGGAAAGACCTTCATATTAACAAACACCAGAACACAATTCTTTAGTCAAAAACTTCTAACTCATTATCACATTTCTTCTCTTGGTTTTCAACACGTACTTAATTTCTTATTTTTAAAGGTTGGTGTGCCAGATTATGCACAGATCTATGCCTCTTTTTCTTCTTGTTTTCCTTCATCGACCTTCTCTCCCTTTTTTTTGCCCTGCTTAAGTGTTACATCAATACATCTCACCAAGGCTCCTCTAATCGACTTAATACTGTCTGGTATTTGAGGATGCATTTTCTCTCTGTGTTTAGACTACACTATTGCTTCTGATCATTTCATCAAGGGCTGCACGATAACAACTAAAATAATCACCATTATTTATCACTATTATTCAGACAAATTTTTAATCTACTTTTCTACTATTGTTTGTTTTTCTTTCCCCCTGTTCCTCACACCTGTATGGGAAAAGGTTCTCTCCTTAACTTGCTATCTACGACCAAACATGTCCAGCAAGTAACAGAAAACCAACATGTCTGAATGTTAATTCTGTTGGATGTGCATTGGCAATGTTAGTTGCTACTGAACATGAAACATTTAATGTGCATATTTGGAGTGAACATACCAGATATGTATTAAAGTAAATAAGTAGTTTAACGATACCAACCTTGGAGGCACCACTAGATGTGTATCCATCATTATTATACGCTCATTGTTTTGTATTGGAATATAATTAAGTGCTTCTGTTAGGTGGCAAGAAAACCTGCTTGTTCACCCAAACGCTGCAAAAACAAACCAGAAGAAGAGGAGGAGAGAGCCAACACTTCCACCGGTATGTGCTTTTCACTGGTATGTGTGGGTGATGGGATTTCTAGCACAGAAAGTAATTTCCACAAAATGGTTCTCAATCCAGTAGCAAAATAATTTTTATTGCACAGTTAAGTAACCCAAATGTGGTTCCTTAATATGCATGTTCAGAGGAATTGAGACAACTAGAGATGCCTAGTAATAGTGGTTGTATTAGTTATTGATTTAAAAAGGCTTTGAGAATATTTACTGACCCAGTGATCATCGACTGACCAGAGACGTCCATTACAAGGCCAGTCTGCTCATACTTCAATTGGCCCATAAAATGTTTGGTCGGTCCTGGTCCATAAATGTACATCCTTTTTTCTTTTGGTATTGTATATGTCTTTTTAAAAACTTTCACTCTGGTCGAAATCTAGACATCCCATTAACTTCAGCAATACATACTTTTTTTTCTTTTCTTTTCTTCTTCTTTTTTTTTTATATAAATGCTTTTTAAATGCCTTTGTGCTCACTGTAGATTACAAATGTAATAAATAAATAAAAAATCCTGTTAAACAAGAAATATAAATTATTGGACAGACTTGGAATCAGATTGAAATTTTCATAAAATGTGCAGCAAAAAATAAGCTAGCTGCAAATGAATGGGATTAGGATGTGACATCCTTAGTAAAATGACAGGAAAAAAACAATCAAGTATTATTAGTTTGGTTTTTATGATGTTTTAAAAGAAATCTTGGCACATGTCTAAACTGCCTAGTACTTTTAGAGTGCTGTTCCTTTAAAGATCCACCTACAAGCCCCCCTACTTTAGTTTAATTACGCCTCTAACTGCTGTGCACATCTTTCTGTCGGCTTGATTTACTAATCTTTCTCAGTCTTCGCCCTCCGTTTGCTGACAGTGGACCATTTTGTTCGTGTGTGTGAGGGGGTTACTGTTTAGGGCTGCAGTTAATTGTCTGGCTGAAGTGCAATTTTTCATGTGCAGTAGTTGGTGAGGGTATGTTGAAGTGTTGCCTAGTAGAACATTAATATAATTCATTTTAATTATCTTATCAGGTTTATAGAGAAGTAATTTGACTATGTTAAGGGGAACTTGGTTTGGTTATGTGGTTGGCTTTTCTTTTTGTAGATGCAACAATCAAATTTTGCTCTTTTTTTCTAACTTCTCTCTCCGTCTCCCTCAGCGTGGCCCAAATGAACACAAAGTACCTGAGAAAAGCCAGGTGTCTAATGGCAGCACCAGAAAAAGAAGCACTGAATACAGTAGAATTGCTAGCAGTATTGGTAATAATAGTAATAGACTTCTAGATAGTGTTTGCAGCATTAACATTAAAGTAAGTAACAGTATTGAAGATTTGAACCCTAGAAATGGTGTTGAAAGCAGCAGTGTTGGTCAATTCTGTAGTAAAGACAGAAGGGGTAGAATTATGGGTGGTGTGGAGGGTGGTTCTCCATACCCCTCCTCTTCAGGGGTGGGGCAACAGGAGGAAATGGAGGAGCTCAGAGGGAAAGGAGGAGTCCACTCCAGCAGCAGCAGCCATGCCAACTCCCCGAGTACCTCCTCCATGAGTTCCTGCCTCTCCTCACCGCTCAGCCAGCTATCTGGTCGCTTCAGCACAAATGGTAAGAGCAAAAAGAGGGGTGGGATGGAGTGTGATGGCCCTGTGGGTTTCTTTCATGCTGTCTTTTTGTGGTGTGTTTCAGTTGACATGCACTGTTGCAAAGTTGCTGATGCAGAGTAGTGTTGTCTTCATGCTGTAGGTCATTTGGCAGCCCTGCCTACTGATTTGCCAGGAAAATGTGCACTTGGGCGGAAATGCATGAACTGATTTCCCTTTCACCTCTTTCTCTTAGACGCTAAGAGCCGTGAAGGCATAGAGAGCGGTTATTCCTCTCTGGAGAAGGCGAGATCTGACGCCGAGGACACACAGACAGGCCCTGACCCGGATTACAGGTGTGGAATACACGCTTATCCGTCTACTCACATGGTGGAATCTACTTCCCAACTTTCTCTGTTACTCGGGTACAGTTCTCTAGGACCTGCTAACGGTGGGTTTGAAGGTCTGGTCAGACTTTTAGGAGGGACAGATAATTAGTGTAATGGAAGAGAAGGGACAGCAGCAGCAGCAGCACACACGCACATCAGGATCACACTTGCTCAGGCGTGGAAGAGGTGAAACGCACAGAACAGACAGCCCTGGAAGACAGGAGGTCTACCGTCTGTTCGGAAAACAGCGAAGGTAAGAGAAGTAGCCACCGTTCGTTTACGGGCAGCATCTACATCAATAAGCAAAAACTTATTTTATAGTAGTTTAAAGCCATTTCTAATGCCACATTATTATTATTATCTTTAGTTATATAGCACTTTTTTGTCAGCGTCATGTTGGGTAAGCATATGTCTTATTTTGGCTATGTTTCCTAAATGATGTACCATTTTAGAGGTGTTACGTCTATGGGAATCAATGATAGACCTGCATTAAGGGTTACACCAAGATCCTTAACTTTATTAGTCAACAAGCTCTAGGGTGAATTCAGCAACGGTATTGCGGGCAGACTTGGAACACATCAATACTTCTGTTTTATTAGAATTTAAGAGAAGTGTTTTATTCATCCAAGCTTTTATGTCTTTTAACAGTCTTCCATTTTGTGTAACTCTGCTCCTTTATAATGCTTAAATCATTGTATTCAGCTGTGGACCAATGGTTCCTCCAGTCATTCCATTTTATGGAGTAATTTTGTGTTTCTCAGCTTGGCCACTTTTTTGTTTGTCTTTCACAATATCCTAAAAGCATTCTCCTTGTACCTGCTTAATTCATATCAGCCATGTTAATTTGACCCGTGTCACTCTCTAATTCTATGTCTCCACATATTTCCATGTGCTGAGAATTTGTTGAGATTATAGAGCAATTAAACTGCTCTACAGATACCATTTTTCTCCTTTAAAACAAACCATTGTTGGTATACATGTTGGAAAACCATTTTGTTGTGTGTTTCAGGAGATCGCAGGTGATTTGTCAGTTTGAGAACGAAACTGGAATGCATACACCTGCCACAGAGCTGTATTCCTCTTCATTCTCATCCACCTCCTGCTCTACCGCAGATGATGATCATGACAAGAGAGCAAACCACAGCACAGCACAGGTGTCTCGCATGCACATTTTCATCTCGTTTGAAATGTTGCTCAGGCTGCAAGTCATATTAAAAGCAGGTTAATACGGAATTCTGGTGCTGTTTTGGTCTCTGCAGGTGATTTTTCGTGACCACGATGCATCTTCTATCTCTGCCTTCACCAGCCGACGCTCCAAATCACTGGAGCGCAATCTGGCTGAACGCACTCCCACGGTGGGTACAGCCAGCAAAACGCTGATGGTGAATTAAACAAGCAAGTGTTCTCCAAGTGATGGTAATGATTTTCTGTTCTTTTCTCAGCCTGACCTGTTGAATTTTAAGAAGGGATGGATGACAAGATTGGTAGGAAATGGAAAGGTAAATGGAACGTGTGTGAACATGTTTGATCTTACATAAAATGTCTGTCGAGTTTACAGTGGCATAGTCTCACAAGCCAGACATCTAGCTTTCGCTAGAGTCTGGTACTCTTCGTCATTAAATGTGGCCAAGAATCGCCTACTTTTACAGGAAGAGGCCATTTGACTGACGTTGCAACGGACCAACCGCAGACGTCGGCAAACATGCGAGGACATCTCGTGTCCTCACAACTTCTTCAAACAAAACTCTTTTAAAGACGCAATGCCGTTACCTTTTTTTTAAATCCGGTGACTATATTGTGCTCTGAATAGCTGATAGTGTCAGTGTTTAAAAGTCTGTTAACCTGTCAGAAGCCGGTGACAATTGTGTGGATAGTATATCAGATTGCAGCCTTTAAGACTCTGAAGCTTGTGGCCAGAAAAGTGTACAATAAGTGTAAGACGCTCCATGGGTCATGAGCAGAACATCTAAAGCTGAGACAGTGGCATGATGTGTTGTTTTTTTGTTTGTTTTTTTCTTCTTTCTTTCTCATTTTCCAGTGGAGGAAGCATTGGTTTGTTCTTACTAACCAGAGTTTAAGATTCTACAGGGACACGGCTGCTGAAGAGGTATGTTTGCATGTGATGCAAAAACAATTCTGCTTCTCCAGATTTCCTGGTGTCTCTGGCCTGTCCACTCGTGCTGGTGTTACAGGTCAGACTCTGTTTCTCATCACAGGCTGCAGATCTGGATGGTGAGATCAACCTGTCCACCTGTTATGACATCACAGACTTTCCTGTGCAGAGGAACTATGGCTTTCAAATTCACGTGAGTACAGATACTCCCCATATGCATGACTTGTATATGTTTGGGAGGGGGGATCATATTGAAACCTCTTCCTATGTCTCAAATCACCCTCTAGGCACTATATTCTTATATATTTTATACACTATATACATGACCTAGTACCTGGGTTTTTGTAGGGTAAGTAACGTCTCAAATTGCACCCTAACGTTTTTATTAAACGGAAACGACAAATTGAGGACATCGTTCAACCACACCAGAACGGCCAATTTTAAAGTTTAAAATGTTCGCAACTTTCTTGCATGGTGTGTCGGCCATTTCGAAAATGTAAAACTGCAGCGTTTTATTTTTCAATAGCACTGCCCTGATAGTACATCATCTGGGTATTAACAGTGCACTACATCACTGAATTTCTCAGTGTGTACATGCTACTTGCACTAAAAGTGGCTAGTGCACTGCTGAAGTACTTGATTTGATACATAGCATCTGTGTACCTCATACAGACTACAGATGGAGTTTTCACGCTCTGTGCAATGACATCCGGGATTCGCCGGAACTGGATTCAGGCAGTTATAAAGAATGTTTACACAACTGTTGCACCTGATGTCACATGGTAAAAACTTCAGTCAATTATCATTTACTTAAGTCCTCCATATTGACCATAATGGCACAAGACCATATTTCTGTTTTCATAATTAATTCGTAGCTGATGCCACACATTTTTTTTTTTTTCCTCATGCTACACATAAAGTTGTTTTTAGGTTGTGAAGTGACTTTTCATATCTTTTCATTCTTTCTCAGCTCGATTCCTCAAAATGTTCCAGTGAGTTCGGTTTCTGGACATAAAAGCCCTTCCTCTTCAAACTCCTCGTATCCAGAGGAGGAAAAAAGGAGCCGTGTCAGTGAACGACGCAAAGAGGGCCGTTACAAAACCTTTGATTGGGCAGAGTTTAGTCACATACAGAAGAAAAAGGAAGAGTTCAGCAGGCAGCCAGGAACAGAATCAGAACTTGTCTGGGGTGACTCTGTGCCCCCTGCACCTGTATCATCTCCTGAAGAACCGATCGCATGCTCAGTCACATTGGAACATACTGAAACAGGGCAGGCTTACATTCAGGAAACCGAGCTTCATTTACAGACTCAACACATGACTGAGCTCACTGACTCATCCTTGCTCATGGTGACATCCAATATTGGTGTCAGTAAACCAAGTGGTCAGGGGAGAGCAGAGGTTGGCAGTGTGGATGTCTGTAATGACACTTCTAATGCACAGAAGAAAGAGAAGAAAGAGGTACCCACATCCTGAGTCAATGTGACAAACCTTTAAATGTCATATGGTTCAATTTTTAAGTACTGGCTAACAATACTTTCTCTCCTGAGATCAAAATTGTTACTGAATACATTTAGTAAATAAACTGTTATAAATAAACTAAGATAATTTATCATAAAGGCTGTAGGACGGGGCAATCTGATGATACAATATAGACATTGTGATGAATTTTCACAATTTGCTTTTCTGAAAGTATTGCAGATTTATACAATCTTAGAATAAAGGGTTTGTCAAGGGTTCTTTGGATAGTTAAAGGTACCAAGCTTCCTACAGGGGTTTTACTTGAAGGGAGACTTTCTGTTGTAAGGTTCTACATCGAACCTTTAAGGGTCCAAAGTGAAGAACCCTTTAAGGGTGGTAGATGGAACAGTAAAAAAACTTTTCTAAAAGTGTACTTTTATAACACTGTCCGACTCCATTGGTCCTTACAAAGAGCTGATTGGATGTTAAAATCCATTTTTGTACCTACACTCGTTTAAAAAAGGATTCCCCAAGAAGTCTTAATGGTTCTACCTTTCTATCTGGACCTGGAACTTTTTTTCTGAAAGGGAAACCCTCTGTTTTAGGGTTATACATAAAATCTTTAGGGGTTCCCCTAGGTACCCTTTAGGGTGCTAGATGTATTGTTTCATTCTTTTTTGTTAATTTAATTGTGTAGATGTTAAATAAAAATCTCATTAGCACGTCGTGAGCAAACCTAAATATCGTGATGCACCGTATGTATTGAGAACATCTTTAAGTGTTATGATGGTGCCTTCTCACGTCGCCTTCTCCTTCGTATTGCCTATACAGTCTATGCATAGCTACTACATGTGTGTGCTACTCTCTCACTTTGCTGCTGCATATTAAACTAAAGCTTTATTGGTCTGTTTCAGTCTGATCATTACACCTCGCCATCACCAGCCACGTTTTCCTCATCCTCAGTGCAGACGGAGTGGCAGTGGGAGTTGGAGCTTCAGAGTCTCCACAGGGAACTGGAGGCCGGGCATGAGCGACGCGAGAAGGAGGGGAAGGAGTATAAACTCTCTGAGGCCTGCCTTCAGGCCGAGTTGAGTGGCAGTAAGAACCGCCTACGTGAAACAGAGTCAAAACTGCAGAAGACGGAGGCCACCCTGAGGGAACGGGAGAATGCGCTAGAGGAATTTAGTAGTTGTTTTGAAGAAGTTTCAGGACGTCTCAAAGCTTCAGAAGAGGCACAGGCTCTAAAAGATGCTTGTCTACAGAGACACTTGCGCCTCCTGGAGGAGAGTCAGGAGAGAGAGAGGAGAAGTCTCAGTGACAGTCTTGACCATGCAGAGAAGCGTGGGAAGGAACTGGAGGAGCGGCTCAAGCAGACAGAAGCAATGCTGCAAAAGATGCCAACAGGGGGCACAGCAGAGGAGTTGGAGAGAAAGTGCCAGGAGCTGCAGAACCAGCTAGACGAATCTGACAGCGAGTTGAGTCGGTTGCAGGCACGGCTTCAGAACGAGGAGACTCTGTACTATGATATGGAGCATAACTACGAGCAAGTGTGTGAGGAGTTGGAGTGTGTGCGTGGCGCCTTGCAAAACTGCGAGAGGGTGTGTGAGGAGCGCTTTAGAGCCCAGCTGGAGCAGCAACAAGAAGAGCTTAATAGGAAGGAGCGGGATCTGGAAGAAGTGCTTGTCAAAATGGATTGCTTGGGCACCACTCTGGAAACGACTGAACACAGGTGGCAGAATGAAACCCACCACCACCATCTTCAGGAGAGTCCAGGCATTGGGAAGGAGGTCAAAAATTTTGGGCTTGGTGGTTTGGAAACACAACCAGTTGCACAGGGAGATGAATCGGAACAAGTGATCTCAGTGATACAAGCATTGGAGAGCAAGTTGTGCGACACGGAGGAGAGGCTCCAGGAGATCACCATGCATCTCCAACAGCAGCAGCAAAAACTTGGTGCTAAGGTTAATTCTCTCAAAGGTGACAGTCCCTGGAGCATGCAGATGCCCATTGAGGCGCTAAAAACTAATGCTACAGATGATGACCCAGATGCAAAGCATTGTGGCCAGCCTTTGCATTGCCTACAAGGGCTCATGCCGGAAAGGACTGCTGTTAATACTAGTGTTAACATGATTATTAATGGGATGCTTGACTTTGATCTCCAGGGAGACTTGCAAGAAGGTAAGAGTCCTGAGAAGCAGTTATCTCAGGGGATGACTAGCAGGGTCCTGTCCCTAGAAGCATTGGTCATTCACAGGATGGCTTCTACACTCGAGCATCCCAGCAAACAGCTCCTTCAGAGGTTTTCGCAGTTGCAAGTCCAGACCAAGGTTCTTCGAGAGGCTCTTGATGGGAGCCATGAAGGGCCAGTTGCAAGGAACTACTCACGGTTATTTTCTTACTATCAGGAGTTGGATGAGGCAGGGTTCTCATTGGGTGAGCGTGAGATCTACAACCTGTGTATGAAAGCAGAACTAGCCTACCTCACATACACTAACCACATACGCAACTCTGAGGAACAGCATGGGTCACAGGCCCTTAATGTTCCACCCTGGCCTGGGTCTGAGGTTACATCACTTGGTACCAGAGAAGAAACGGGTTCTAAGACAGGGCTCAAGCCATCTGACATCAGCCTGCCTGAACTAGTCCCATTTAAGGAACAGATCCGAGGTGGAGAAGTGGAGCTCTGCCCAGCAGAAGCTCGTTTAGCGGAAGAGCTGCGGGCACAGGCCCAGTCCCTTCAGGCCCTCTCCAAAAAGCTGCATCTTGAGAATGGAGATGCAGGTGTGCTGTCTGAGATTCCTCCATCCCTCCTGCGGACTGTGTTGTTCCAGGCCACTCTGGCATACATGACAATTCGATTACACTTGACTCTGCAGCGGGAAGTGCGCCTCCTGCAGGAGCAGCGGGAGCAGGCCATGTGTAAGTGCCGCAGCCTGGAGGCCCTGCTCCGGGAACAGGGCGAGCTCTATGAGGAAAAGCTGCGTGAGGATCGCGTGGTCATAGAAATGGCCGAGCTGGCGCGTGTCTCCGCGGAGACAGACGCCCAGATAACTGGCCAGGAAGTGAACCAACTCGAGGCAGAGTTTGAGAAAAAGCTCCAGCAGCTTCAGCAAATCCACAAAGAGGAGATGACACATCTCAATGGCTACTACACTCCGAGCCGGTCACGGACTGTAAGCCCCTCGGAATCCAGTGATGAAGATGAGAAACTTTCTGTGAACACTTTGAAAGGGAGAATAAGAGAGCTGGAGATTCAGATTAGATGCTTAGAAGATGAGCTTCACAGAGGAGATGCGAACACCCTGAGACAGGGCTATGAACAGGAACTGGAGACCCTGAAGGTACTAATACATACATGTGTTGTAGAGGTTCTCTACATTTTTCTGACAGACTCGAGATTTGTTTCTGTAATGCTGCGTCTCAAATGGCATGCTTTCTGTACTTTTAGGGCGAGTAGTGTGTTTACACTGGGAAACAGATATGTACCGTACTGTTAATACTTGGATGATGTACTAAAACTGCTGAAAAATGAAGTGTGGGATGTTTGTCGCAGCCCGCTCTATGTAGCCATCAAAGGGTTCACTGGGGTTTAAATTTTGCTGAAAGGCCGATGCACCAAGCAAGACTACAACGTGGATGCAAATTTAGGAGCAAGCAGTTTTAAAATTGGTTGTTTTCGTTTTGGTTGAAGGTTGCCCTGGTTCAAAGACATGTGAAGTACCACGCGGTAATTTGTCATTTCTGTTTAGTGCAAAATGTTGTGTTAAATTTGAGATGTTACTCTTCTACAAAAATGAGCTATTACATACTAGGAAGGGGGTGCAGATATTTTATTTCCTAAGATTTTAGGAATAATAGTACAGTAGAAAGAATGTATGACACCACTTCTGGACAATGATAGCCTGTATTATTATTGTTGCAAAAGATTTGCAAAAACGGTCTTTGTTGAGGGGAAATAATATAATTCCTGGCCACTGTTGCTAGAATCTGGCTCAGTGTGATTTTCAGCATTGACAACAACTAATTTGACTAGTAAAGTGATTTGTATTGGTGTATTGCCCAGCTCTGTGAGAAGGCCAATTCCAATGTAAGACAGGTATTTAAAAAGGTTATAAAACAACTGCTTTGCAGTCCATAGATAGTCCTTGGTGTTTGTTCCAAGGTGTGTGTGTGTGTGTGTGTGTGTGTGTGTGTGTGTGTGTAGGCTACCTGTGAACTTGGCTTCAGCAGTATGGAGCAAAGTCATCAGAGGGTGATTGAGGAGATGCAGCGGCAGCACCAGATGGCAGTGGAACGGCTGCTGGAAGAGAAAGAGAGAGTACTCCAGGAAGAGACCAATGCAACTATTGCAGGTATAAGTGCAACTTCATTATACTGCACTGCTTTACCGGACACTACTGTCAATTTTTGGTATCTATGTATAAGCATTCTTACTTTTTTGTATGTGTACAATGCATATGGAAAGTTTTCAGACCCTTTCAAGTTTTCCACATTTTGGTATGTTTCAGGCTCATCTTAAAATGGATCCCCCCCCATCAATCTACACACAATACTCCACAATGACAAAGCAAAAACAGGTTTTTGGAATGTTTTGTAAATATTATGAAAAATAAAAGACTGAAATATTGCATTTACATAAGTATTCAGACCCTTTATTATGACACTCGCAATTGATCTCTGGTTCATGCTACTTCTAGCAATGGTCCTTGAAATGCTTCTACAACTTCATTGGAGTCCACCTGTGCCTAATTGAACTGACTGGACATAATTAGGAAAGGCACACACCTGTCTATATAAGGTCTCACAGTTGATGGTGTGTGCCAGAGTGAAAACTAAGCCATGGGGTTGAGAGAATTGTCCGTAGACCTGCGAGACAGGATTGTGTCAAGGCACAGATCTGGGGAAGGATACAAGAAAGTTTCTGCAGCATTGAAAGTGCCCAAGAGCACGGTAGCCTCCATCATTCTCAAATGGAAGAAGTTTGGAACCACCAAC
>JAOUQW010000023.1:18898144-18909500 GCA_028565825.1 Olivaichthys viedmensis | reverse complement strand
GATAAAACAAAACAAAAACACATGATTCACAACACATACACTGGAAGCGAGAGTCCGCGGCAGGGAGACCGTGACAAAATGTGCTTTCTGCATCACCTTTGTCTAGTAAGAGTGTTACTCGAGAAGCACTTATTTCAGCTCAACAGCAGGATGATGGTCTAATTAAATGTTTTAACTCTGTATGCGATGGTGACCATGTGCAAGCACAACAAGTGGCTTTCTTTATGAATGAAGGCATGTTGATGCATAAATGGGCATCTCTTGCAAATTGTGTTAAAGACACTGTCTTTCAGATTGTGGTCCCGTCTAAGTTCTAATTAATTTATGAAGGACTGGAACACAGAGGGCGCGTTAGCCAGTCCATAAACCATGACCAAATACTCGAAGTGGCTGTCTTCCACTCATCTCCCTCCCTGATGCGCACCAGGTTGTACGCACTGTGCAGGTCGAGCTTCGTGAATATTTTGCCCTGATGGAGCTGCTTAAGGGCGAAAGGGATGAGAGGCAGCAGGTAGCGGTACCTCACTGTCACTTCGTTCAGTCCGCAATAGTCTATACACGGCCTGAGGCCTCCCCTTCTTCTGAATAAAGCTGGATAAAGCAGGGGATTTAGAGGGACGGATGTAGCCCTGCTCCAACCAGGGGTGCTCTGACCAGGCTAGGATCTCCTTTGTAGCCCATGAGATTTGGGGGTTGTGCTGCTGCAACCACGGGAGCCCTAGCACTATGGGGTATTTCTGGGATGTGGTTATGAGCAGGGAGATCTTTCTGTGATTTTCTCCTTGCCCTTTCCTATGGGCTGCCCATCTAGGGCCTGGATGTGCAGGGCCGTGGCGTGATGCTGGTGCCTCAGCCCTATTTCCGTGGCCAGCTCATGGTCCAGGAAGTTGCCCGCGGCTCCGGTGTCGACCAAGGCTGGAATGACAAGCTGGGTGTATGAGTAATGGAGCCTGACTTTAATGACGAAAGGAC
Organism: Olivaichthys viedmensis; assembly: GCA_028565825.1. Taxonomy (NCBI): domain Eukaryota; kingdom Metazoa; phylum Chordata; class Actinopteri; order Siluriformes; family Diplomystidae; genus Olivaichthys; species Olivaichthys viedmensis. The sequence goes on along the minus strand of JAOUQW010000023.1, from coordinate 18,908,528 downwards.
TAGGTGAGATGGTTTGTGGGGTACTCACCAGGACCGACTGACTGGGGAGCAAACAGGGTCAGAGCACAGGGCTGGCATGGTTCTTGGGAGGATGGACTGAGCACTGTGCCAATCTGCAGGAACAGTCTAGCAACTTGTGGAGCTGACTGGGCTCCCTTCTCTCCTGGAACAGTTTGTCCAGCCGAATCTCTAGATCGATCAGAGCATCCAGGGTGGAGTGACTGTCATGACATGCTGACATGCCACCTCCTTCAGCTTCTCTAGACGGAACCCCTGTTGGAATCAGTGATTTGGGCTGCCTCGTTCCACCCACTACCTGCGGCTATGATGCAACGTATTCAACCATCACAGTGCGTGAGCCTTGCTACTGGGCGAGAAGGTGCTCTCCCGCCTCCTGCCCCTTGTCAATAAACTCTTGGTAGGACCGTATGTCCTTTCCTCCACTGTTCCACACTGCGGTGGCCCATTTCAGTGCTTTGCCGGTGAGCAGGGAGATTAACTAGATTACTGTCCTGATCACTCAGTTCCTTCACAGTGAAATACAAGGTGCACTGCAGCAGGAAACCCTGGCATTTTGTGGGGTCTCCGTCGTACTTTTCGGGCTGTGCCATGAGCAGCCGCTGTGACAGGCTTGGTGGCGCGGCAGCAGGAGCAAGCTGCTTGAGCTGCATTGTGAGCTGGCCCATAGCGGCCGTGAGGGAGGCGAGCTGTTGCCGCTGTTCGCCTATAACCTTTTCCTGCTGAGCCAAGGCTTGGTGGAGCTCTGAATAGCCCGCTGCATCCATGGGAGTGTGAAGTCTTCTGTCAGGCTCAGGACAGGGAGGATGCAAGTGCAGGCTTTCGGTGAGTTTGCACAGAGGGGACAGATCCAAAGGGCTAGGCTGAGTCATAAACGGGGGACAGGCAATAGGTCAGGCAATCGGCAAATGGGATGTCAGAGAGTCAGGCTGAGTCGGTGATCGGGTAAGGAGAGATATAGTACACAAAGTAGTAGCTGGGATAAGCGCTCGGAATCGTCTCAGTAAACTGGAGCAAGACTTCGCAATGTGTGCTTGTGTGACTGAGGCAGATATAGGAGGGAGTGTAATGGGAAACAGGTGTGTAGAGTTAGAAGCTGGGGATTGGGAACACGGAAGCGACTTGACTGACTCGTCACGTGATACTAGCGTGAGTAGAGGGTTCTGGAAAATGCAGTCTTGGCTAGCAGGAGTGGGAGTGGCTGTGACAGTTTGTTTAATGATAATAATTTTAATCATCATTAAAAAACACTTAGAGCCACAAGTTATCACAAGTTAAATAGAAGGATTTTTTGGGGGGGCCTATAGGCCACATATTACAGCCTTATCCAGGGTAGAGAACACTGCAAAATCTGTAAAACACAAAATAACAACAAAAGAAACTTACTAGCTAATATTAATAAGAATGCTACTTAGCCACCATTATAAAAACTTAAAGCATTAAAAAAACTTTCGCTAGTTACTCAGAAATGGCTAGTTATTGTCACAACACCAAATTACTACTAATAAAAACTGAGGAACTGGTTTAATATTTAATCTGACTCACAGTTTTAATGTGTCTTTCATAATTGTGTTCAATCAATTCAATTAGGCACAGGTGGATCCAATGAAGTTGTAGAAGCATTTCAAGGATCATTGATAGAAGTAGGATGCACCAGAGCTCAATTGCGAGTGTCATAATAAAGGGTCTGAATACTTATGTGTCACGCGCACGCCACCTGAGGTGATCTCGCATGGCAGTCGCTCGAGCTCTCTGTTGACATTTTTTGTTCCCCGTCACATGAGTTATGTTAAGTGTTACCAGCTGTTCCTCATTTGTGATCCGTCTGTATAAATATCCCTGAGTACCTGTTTAGCTTTGTCTTTCGATGTTTCGTGTCATGCCATGTTGTACCATGTTTGTTTGTGTTAGAAATAAATGTTGTATGTTGAACGGCTTGTGCCTGTGTCCTGCTTCCGCCACTACACTCTGAGACAGTTCGAAAGACCCACAATGGACAATGGAGGCGTATCAGTGATCGAGTTCCAGTGATCCTGCAGAAGGCGTGGCCAAATTCCCTGAGGAGGAAATCCCTCTGGAAATTTTTTGGGGGGAGCTGATGATGGCTGCTGAGGCTGTCCCTGACACCGCAGGAGGCGTGTCTAAATTCACAGACGCCACAGGAGACGTATCAGCCTTTCCAGTGATGCCGCAGAAGGCGTGGCCGAATTGTCTGACGCCGTAGGAGGCGTGGCCGAATTCCCTGACGCCGCAGAAGGCGTGGCCGAATTCACTGACACGGTAGAAGGCGTGGACGAATTCCCAGACGCCCTAGGAGGTGTGTCCCAGTTACCAGATGCCATAGTTGGCGTACCCCAGGTCCCTATCGCTGTAGTAGGCATGCCCTCGGCCCCTACTGCCGTAGTAGGCGTACCCCAGGTCTCTACCGCCATAGTAGGCATGCCCCAGTTCCTTGATGCCATAGAAGGAGTGCTCCAGTTCCCTGTCCCAGCAGAGGAAGTCATCGGTCCCCCCCCCCCCGGCTTCTGGGACAGCGACGCTGCTCTGCCTCCTGCCCCCGCAGAGGATGTCATCGCTCCACCCCCGGGCTTCGGGAACAGCGACGCCACTCTGCCTCCTGCCCCGGCGGAGCACGTCATCGCTCCGCTCCCAAGGCTGGCCTCCGTGCCACCACCCGGACATGGATGTTGTCCTCACGGACCCGGGGACCCCCCACCTTTGAGGGCCTGTGTGCGCGCCACCTCGCGCTGCAGTGCACATGACCGCGTGTGGCGGTCACTAGAGCGACGAGTGCCACACGCTCTCTGTTGACATTTTTTGTTCCCCGTCACATGAGTTATATTAAGTGTTACCAGCTGTTCCTCAGCTGTGTACCCGTTAAGCTTTGTTTTTTGATGTTTCGTGTCATGCCGTGTTGTACTGTGTTTGTTTGTGTGCCTGTGTCCTGCCTCCGCCGCTACACTCCGTGACATTATGCAAATGCAATATTTCAGTCTTTCATTTTTAATAAATGTACAAACCATTCCAAAAACCCGTTTTTGCTTTGTCATTGTGGAGTAGTATGTGTAGATTGATTAGAAAAAAATAAATTTTAAAATGAGTCTGAAACATGCCAAAATGTGGAAAACTTGAAAGAGTCTGAAAACTTTCCATATGCACTGTATTTATTGCTTATCAGTTGCGCGGTTGCTTGTTCTGAAATTTGTATAAGCCCACCACACGTATATCCTCGGCTTTGGTGGCAACCCTGTTAATGCGCCCCCCAACACTCCTTGGATCCAAAAAAATCCTAGAACCGCCCCTGTCCAGTTAACATGTTAGGGGACTCAAAATTCCTACTGGTGCCCCTGGTTAGAACATCTCTGACTAATGCCTGGAAAAGCTGTTCATATGAAGAACGTGTATACAGCAGTTACAGCAGTCTTAGTTATGGTCACAAATATTTACCCGTGTTATTAAAACGTTGTCATTAATATGTTATTGGAAAGCGACAAAGAAAATGATTGTGTATTTGAAACATTTTGAAATGTGTTTGCTGCCCCGAAACTTTTGACGGGCAGCATGTGGACATGGTAATGAATAGGTTACACAATGAGCTTAACTTACGTTCCCACTACGCAACCGAAGATGCTTTACAGCCTGCATATTGGGATGGAGGAAAATCATCATCTTTACAGTTGCCCACTCCATCAGCTAAACACGTTGAGAATACGGCTGATTGACAAGAGAAGAGAAAGGCGGGGCGTGGCCAGTCCGCCTAAAGACTGGAGACTCGAGCTCAGTGAGCGTATTGACCGCGCGGAGGAAGAGCTATGCGGTCGTTGTAGCTACTTAAGACGGTGTAACATTGTAACCTGAAATGAACGAAACATGTTCTGACAATGAATAAAAAAGAAAACATAACGCACTGTAAATGAAATTTTAGACAACGTTTTTGAAGCTGAAATCAATGGTACAGAAAGGGATGTCCAGGACGCCTTCCACCTCGACACAGGAAATCCAGATGGACATGTTCGACCACCACGGTTCGCACGCGCAGGTAAGAGAAGGAAACGGCGGCTTAATGAAACGGGGGGCGATAGACTTTACACCTGCAGCTTGGAAAAGAAAAGACTGGACTGTACATGTTTTAAATAGGATATTAGTGTCATTTGGTTTTAATTCGGCGTTATAGAATAGCAGTAAGTTACCCTTACACACCATTGCTTGCAGTTTTAAGCAGACAATAGATTTGTGTTTTCATACACACACAAAAACAATAAAATAAATAAATAAATTGAAGCTAATTTGGCTAAAGTGCGGGTCAATTAATATAGCCTGCTTGAAATGAGGTTGGATTAATTAAAATCTTACATGTGTGGATTTCTTTTCGGGTTTCTGTTGCATAAAGCGTTATGTAAACCAACGTTTTCATTTTAACTCCATATATGACATCAACCTGGTGTTCAGTTTATTTTTTTCTTTGACAATATTCACTTGTATGCAGTCTTATCTATGGCTATTTTAATTCTAAATGTCGAATCTAAGGCTAGCCTAGAGCTTTAGGTACGCTTCTGCGCATTGTTATCTGAATAATTAAATTCTACTTTTTTTCTTCTTAAATTCTCCACTTATATATATATATATATATATATATATAAGCGCCATTCGACGATTCTGTCAGCTTTCTGGAAAGAGGAATGATGTCATTAATTATTCTGTTATTCCTGCTTCGTTATGACCACACCCACGTGCACCGCAAAGCGTAGTTGTGTACACACGCACATAGCCTATACACACACAAGCCACTTAGATGTGTTGAACACAAGGACTTACTCACCTGCCATCCCAAGTGTTGGTGATTTGACTTTCTGTGGAGTGGGGTTAGAATGAATACATTATCAAAGATGGCACTACTTCCAACAAATGTTTTTTTTTTTTTTGTATTTCATGTCAATATTTTAGTGGTGGAAACGACCGGCTGATTGACACAACTTACAATACATGCATTTTTTTCTTCTCCGTCATTTATAGATTTTATGTCGATTCTTTAGTGGCTGTGTCACAAACGCAGAGACTGGGATACAAGTGCAAGAGTTTTTATTTATAAAAACCCAACTGTCCAAAATCCACAATTGTAGTCAAAAAACCGTCACGTGGTCAAACATACCAATATCAGGCTAATACAGAGATCCACAGGCATAAACGATGAAAATAGACAGAATGACTGAGAGTAAAGGCCAGTTCACACAGAAAACCTTTCTAAAGCATTTTGATTTTAAGTCGCTCTTCTTTGGGAAGATACACTTCCATTTGAACTAACGTTTTAATCCATACCAGCTCTGTAAGACGCATGATTCTCACATGTAGAAGCATGACCTTAGCATGTTTAATAGTTAGCACATACTTTTATGTAATCAGTGGATAGTTCAAGTTTTTTTTTTCTGTTTAAGATTGTAAGATTGTCACAGGTAGAAGTAAGCAGCTGGCTAACATAACTTACAACAAGTGCAATTTCTCAGTTAATTCTTGCCTAATTCCTCATCTCTATGATGCCAATAAATTGGACGTGTCTAGTATTTAATTAGTTTTGTTAAACATTTAATTTATTTTACTGATTTTATGATGGTCCATGGGTAATGACGCGTCAACTGATATACCTTTTACAACTGAGTTTGTAAAATAATTCAGTTGTCAGCGCGAGTCAGTTGCCATGGCAACAAGAGCCACGCATATAGTGTTCATGTTTGTCTGTTCCCCGTCACGTGTCGTAAGTGTTTCCACCTGTTCCCTGTATGATTCCTCGTTAGTCATTGTATAAATAAGCCCTCGTGTGCCTGTCTAGTTTGTCCGGTAACACTATCCTGTAGGGCAGTGTTCAGAAGCCTACATGACACCTACATAAGCCCTTCATGACAACTGTAAAAAGTTTTCCACTCCACTTATGCTCTATTAGTGTTTATCTGTGCCACTCCTTTGTCTGCTTGTAAAATTAGTTTGAGCGAATGAAAACGCATTTCTCGGCAAAAAGACATTTTTGGAAAAGAGGAGACTTCAATCAAACGAGTTAAGTTGGAAAATAAACCTTTGTCGTTAAGTACTCGTCGTCTATTTTGGTAAATAAACCGCTAGTTGCGTGCGCACTGCTACATAGACACAAGCTCTGTCTCCATCTGCATAGCGATGATAACATTAAAGCTTTGTGATTGCAGAAACAACCAAGAAACAAGATACAATAACCAAATCACTAAAATATGACTAAAACCATGATGTATTTTTGACAAAGACTAAAATTGAATCCAAATTACCTGCCAAAATTAGCACTAATATTTACATACATACATACTGTAGACCAAAGTATATATAATGCTATACAATAACATTAATTAATGAATTATTTTAGATTTCTTTATCACAGTCAAATTTATTGACATCCCCTCCGTAGTATTTATACAGGGAGATGCAATTTCATGCAGAAGCATTAGGGTTCATTAGAAAGCCCAAAAGTATGCAAATAAGTATGCACACTGGCTGTGCAAATTACATGTGATTTTAACCCATCCTGAACCATAAACCATTACAGATCCAGTTATGTTGTGTATAACTTTGCTTGTGTGAAATTGGATCACAGCAGTGGACAAAAGTGCACATGCACCTTTGTCCACACTGAGGGTGCTTGGGATAAATACTGCTTCTTCCCTGAGTCTTTCTATTTTGCACTTCTCAGGGGAGAGAACGTGTCAAAAGCCTCTTTTCTCTGATTAACCAGCTTACACACATACACTTACCACAGACACATGTGACGGTGTTTAGCTCCTTCAACACACAGTGCACACAATCACCTAAAGGACACGTCCTCTTATATAAAATACTTGATGTCTCCCTCTCTACTCTGCCTCTTTCTCTAAGACATAAACACAAGCGCACACACTTCCTCAGACATGAGGCTTAATGTTTCTTTGATCCGATTCCCGCACCATTAAGCTTTAATGCTAATGGAATAGTTTCAGCTTTTATTGGCTGAAACGTGAAGAGGCAAATCTGATCGGATGTGCTTAAGGAAAGCAGTCTAAGCTGACCATGTGTGTGTGGGTGTGTAGGAGAAGAGCATGCATATCGCCTAGAGAAGAGCATTTAGAGCAACAGGAAGAGTCACAGGTCAAAATTATAGTCATACAAACTCTGCTGTTATTAACCTAATTAAACTGAAATCATTTCAAGTCTTTTAGGTCTTTGAGTGAAATCTGCATTTGTGTTTAAAACATGTATCTTTGGCGGGACCTTGTGAGGGCCATAAATAACTTCACAATTTTGCATTTTTGTGTTTTTTTTATATTTCTGAGGGCAATTTGTGGGACATTTTGTTTTTTAGAGATATTTTCTGTAACTCAAGGCCAAACATCAGCCTATTTTTATGTAAGTTCTAACATAATTTATTTATCATTTTGTTTGTTTAATGCAGACCTTCTGCGAGTGTGTACCCAGCTCATCGCAGCTCAAACACCGCTGGTCCGACTCCGACACTGTCAGACAAACAGCACCCAACGTAAGGGCTTACACACACACACATACACACACACACACACACACACACACATGTTGTTTGCACTTTGTGTGTTTTTGTGAGGCACTTCCTCACTCTGACACTGACTTATATATTACTGTAGCGAAATAATGCTATGCCTACACCTAACTCTAACCTTAACCTCAGTCACTAAAAGGATATCTTTTGACTCTTAGTTTTTCAAATAAAAGCTACACACACACACACACACACACACGCACGCACACACACACACATGCATACGTACATACTAGGGGTGTGACAGTACACTGGTAAATTACGATCATCCAAATACTTTACTACTTACACTGCTGCTGAAGTGTCATTTAATGCAATCCTCTTTGAAAATGCAAAATTGTAAACAGATAACATAATATAACGATAATCACATAATGGGTCGTACAAGCAAACCATTCATACTGTTTCACCTGTAATACATACATACACAAAAAAAAAAACAGATTAACAGCCACTTAAACTAAGAATGTAGAACCAAAAATGTGGCCTTGACCTTGAGTCAAAAATACATTTACCTGTCGTAATTTCCCTTTATACCAATACCCCTTGTGCAAATACATATGTGACTGAACTACAAATAAATTAGAGCTCAGACTCTCTCAAGAGCTTAAAATCTGACCGGATGTGCTTATAAAAGCAATGTAAGCTGACCAGCACAGTGTGGTGACTTCCCGGCTCTAATGCTCCCGTTCTCTCTCTCTCTCTCTCTCTCTCTATCTCATATAGACACAATGTTGAATTGAATGAATACACCCCGTCTGACAATGCTTCTAAAGAAAATTACAGCGATAAAGAAAAGGATAGAACATATTACATTCCATAATTTGGTTAGGAGATGAAAAGGTGTCCCTCTGTCTTGCACACACCAAACACACACACACACACACACACACACACAAAGGGTTCTGTATGGTTGACTTGTTTTCCTATGATACCCCCCCCTCTCTCTCTCTCTATTTGAAGCCCAAACAAATATTGTAAATACCCTATTGTATTAACAAAAGACATACACAAAATTGTGCCAATCATAAGAAAAACTTTATTTATGACTAAACAATGATTCTCCCTTTACACATGCTTCTAATTTCAAAAAGCCAGACAATAGCCTATTCAGCTAGTTGTGTTAATTTATTACATTTACATTTATTTATTTAGCAAGCATGCAAAGCTACTTATGAATGAGATAGGATACAATACAAGAGCCATTGAACAGTCCTGCTCAAGGGCCCAACAGTGGCCTCTGGGATTTAAACTTCTAATCTTCTGATCATTAGCCCAGAACCTTAACCACTGAGCTATTTTTAGCCCTGTGTAGATTTTGTTTGGGCAGTTCTTTGGTCTGCCGTATATGCATCACAACGCTACGTATATGTGTAAATTAAGCATTGATTATTTTGTTAACATTACTTATAGAGTATTACACCCTTAATGTAAAGTGTTATCAACAAATCTGGGGACATCTTTATTTAAATAACATTCTGATACTGATCAACCTAAATATTGAGCCTAAATATTGGTGTCCATTGGAAAATGTCACTTGGTCTATATTTAGTATTTTATAATACAGACATTACATAAAATTTGAAGATTTTTTTTTTTTTGAAAATTTCTTGCTTAAAATTGAAATTCTATTTGAGTTATCCTGTTTACACAACATTTACTTATTTTAATTTATTTACTTATTTTTTAATATCCATATTCAATAGGTAATCATGTCACCATATTCAATAAATAGTGCATGCATGATCCTAATACTGTTAATTGTGGTCAAATAACTGATGTACCTTATGTGTTGTCTAATATCTAACTTAGGAAGGTCCTCCAAGTGTTATACTCCTGAAACTTTGTTTAAAAAATATAATTTGACAAAAATGTAAGCTGTATTTCATCCAGGATTCAAAAGGATTCAAAAGCAAAAATGATTCAAATTTGTCTAATACATTAATGAATTAATGAATACAGTACCAGGGCCAAGACTAGATGTGGATTTTCAGAACATGCTGATAATCAGTTATACGATATAAGTTATACGGTATATTGTGATATTTAACTCATATCGTGGTTGCTTCAAAATATCATCACTTACCCTGTGTTCCATTGAGGAGGCAGCCATAGGTAGGCAGCGTTTTTGGGTAGAGCTAGTGTTCCATTGATAAAGTCTGTCCTATTCAGAAGGCAGCATACAGACAGTTCCAAATTTTAAGGAAGTATTGCATGTGTCCTCAGCAAACGCAATTCCATAATTCTAGTGGGAATGTAGTCATATAGTCATTTCTATACAATATAATAATAATAAACCATAACAAATGGTTATTATCATGGTAAATTATCCTGACATGCAAAATTACAACAGTTTACCCAGTATATAAATAAACAAATGTAAGAATCCTGTAGCTCATTTAATGTAAAATGTTGATATTACCCCCATGTTGTAATGTTGGGCTGGGGTGTCTGAAAAATATAAATATTATAAGCAGGAAAAATTGATCTAACAGACTCCTATCTGCCTGGGTATCCACTCTCACACATGAGTCATAAGAACACATACACACACCCACACGCACAAAGTGTAACCTTATATTTAAGGAAATGTACAAAGTAACGAATGAAGGAATGTGTGTGTGTGTGTGTGTGTGTGTGTGTGTGTGTGTGTGTGTGTGTGTGTCACGCGCGGCTGAGGGCAGGACATAGCGTGGCGGTCGCCATGGCGACGGCCGCCACGTGCGCAGCCACGCGCCCTTTGTTTATGTTTTGTTTCCTTGTCTGTCACGTGAGTCATGTTAAATGTTCCCCGCTGTTCCTTGT
>JAOUQW010000023.1:18884775-18898044 GCA_028565825.1 Olivaichthys viedmensis | reverse complement strand
TTTTGACTGAATGGCCACAAATTCCCCCACACACACTCCAAACTCTTGTGGAAAGCCTTCCCAGAAGAGTGGAGGCTATTATAGCCGCAAAGGGGGGGCCACTTCATGTTAATGCCCATGGATTTGGAATGGGATGTCCAACAAGCTCATGTAGGTGCGATGATCAGGTGTCCACATACTTTTGGCCATATAGTGTATATTCATATACATCCAGGGTGATCATTAGTCAGCCTGAGAGATGGAGGGAGACGAGATCTTGAATTGCACTGAATTGCACTGTGATGTGCAAAAAAAACAACTTTAATACTTTAATGCTGACACCAGCAGTGAAAAGTGAAAGCATGTAAAATCTAATATCCAATACAAAATACAAAACACGTTTTGCCAAAAATAAGACTCTTAAACAGCATCCCTTCAAAGCAGTGTAGTTTTACATGCTCACTAAAGGAAATCGATTGGTCATCCCACACTAGTGCTCTAGTGGCAGTGGCATCTTTCTGAACCCTCACCAACAGCGTTGAGAGGAAACGATGGCTGTCTACTCAGAAAGAAACGCTTCATCTGTGCCGCTGAAGTGCCTTCAGAGCTCCGATCATTGGCAGTCGATCAGACAGCAGGCGAGAGCATCCGCTCTCAGAGGAAAACCTCGAAACCCAGAGGCTGAGAGGCTGTCGGTTTCTGCCTCATCCAGCTACCCATTGACACACACACATCCTGTTCAGCACTCACAGGTTTGCTCATCCACCCACGCAAACACACTCACAAATTGGTACACATTAGCACGTACATGCAGCCACTGATCTTTTATCACGCACGGGTCTGCACAAAATATACTGTGGCTCTTAGCGCACTTTCACCTTCCCTGGAGTGGCATTTATTCTCTCATGCACACTATAAAAATAAATTTTCACCACTTGTGAAAGCAGGAGCAATGGTTTTGCTCTAACATCCCTTCTTCATTTCCACCTCCAGCTCAAATCCAGGTGAGGTAACTCGGAAAACCACGGCCTGCTGGGAAATTTTTACTGATGGCATTTGCGTGCCAGTTTAATACGCAAGAATGTTCATACGTATGAGCAATACCAGGTGTGGGTGTGACTGATTTTCAATACATTTGATCGGCGTCAATAAATGGATCAAAAAGCCGGAACAACATGACTGACAAACCAGTTTTATAAAGGCCATAAGGAACTTCCTTGCCATAAGGAACTGAGTCAGTTAATCAGTGATTTCTCTTTTGATCTCCCAATCACGGCCACTCTTACGTAGCAGGGGAAATAAAATAATAACTCACCTGGAAGGAATCTCAGTTTTTAATAGTAGAGATCAGATGAACACATGCTCTTGGCTCATATTACAACCGAAACAAAGGCTGACTAAATTCTCCCTTAAGGGGAATAGAGGGGGAATAACTCATTTGCCATCATCTGGCAACCCTTCTTATTGTTCAGTGTCAGATTTCATATATAGAGCAGACTGAGAGAGGAGGCAACCCTTAGAGGTTTGGTCAGCTTCACATTTCAAAAAACAGCCAGTTACATAACAGACAATGCAGGATAAGTGCAGATCAAATCAACTGGCAGTGACAAGAACGTAATTTTCCTGCCCTGAGAAAAGTTGCAGTTTTCCCACAGTCTGTCGTGGAGGTTTTGAAAGGTCAATCTAAAAGACTGACTAGAGGGAATCAGATAGACATCAAAGACTGGTGGATCAGACACTCCTGACCGAGGTGTGATAGCAGACCTTTAACTGCCACTTTAATAACCGCAAAAAAGTAACTGCAAAGCCCAAGTACAGAGGTGGAGAGAAAAGTGCTGTTAAAATACTTCATTTCAGTACTGTTCTGTAATATTTATCGAAAATATAATGGCCATCTGCCATTCTCGAGCATCAACATGGATTTTATGGTATTATTTCAAATGTGATTGCTCAGTTGTACAATCAGTCCAGATCAGGGATCAATCTACGATCTGTAGGCACTTTATAAAAAAGATCCTTGCACTCAGACTGATCAAAACATTCAAAGGTGTTAGGCAACAGATGTGTGCTGAGCAGCGCGCACATGCACACTCTGACTTGCTTACATAACCTGCTTTCAGTTCTGAACCAAGCACTGCGTATTGCATTGCACTGACCTCAAATCATTTTGTCCTCTGGCTCATTTTCTTTTCTGCCACAGACAAGATGAGTTGGTGACATGGTATATTCAACCTCATCCCTGTCTCTCACCTCCTACTCCAAAGCCTAGTTTAGTTTAGTTTCTATTACAGTGTAATGATGCATGCTTTAACCCCTCAATCGCATACCTCATACTTTATTATACAAGGTTTATTATACAGATATTCATGTATACCAACAGAGTGGTATCCTCTTACCACTGAAGAGAGCCAGTGATCCAGACCAACTTTGGTCTTTTCATATCATGCTTAATGGTTTTATTAGACATATTTGATCAATCACTATTAACTCTACGACATTTTGTAGCTGGAACTACTTCAATTTTACTATTTGTTTCAAACAAAATGCTTAAAATGTTTTACTGTCCACAGTACTGCACTTTCTGAGATCTCAAAAACAGGCAGGCTCATCTTTCAGTTAAAAACATCTGAAATATACTGTAGCGACTAAAGGCACTGACGAAAACAAAGCAGAGCCCTACACATCAGTGCACATCGAATTTGTTTCATTTCTTCAAAAAAAAAAAAAAACCCCAAAAGCGACGCAAAGAACATCAGTACTGAGAGTAACAGCTGATAGATGGTTGATTTCCTGATAGTGCAAGAAGTTTCGCAAGACTATTATGCAGAAATGCAACAGCAGCTATCTAGAAGCACACGACAACCCAACAGAAGCCCAATCTGGTACTTTAGACCAGGGTTCCTAACTTACTCCCTGCCTAACTCACTGTGTGAAGCTTTCACCACTGCCAAAACACATCCAACTGCAAATTATCAATCCTTTTGTGAGTTGGATCAGGTGTGTTGGAACTGGAAAACATCATGAAAAATGGCCAGTTTTACTTTTCAGCACAACCCACAACATTAATTCGGTGTATTGGTATTATTTTAACCCTTTAAACTCTCAGGATCTCTCGGCAGGTCCAGACTTGCATTCCTCACTCTTGTAACTGCATACTTGTAACTACAGAGTTTCACTGTAGCTACTAAATGATTCAGTAGTTACTGAATAACATGCTCCAAAATGAAGAACTGAATAATAAGCTGGAAGTTTAGGGGGTTAAATGGCTGATTGATGACAGAAACCTGGCTTTTCTGAATATCCAACATTACTCTTCAAGTTGCTATGCTGCTATAATATACTAAAAGGTCTGTTTGTATTTATTCAAATGAAATACTGTAATTACATGGTTGAAAGCTAAGTCGCGCTAACATATCTAACGTTTACGTTCTGCGTCATTTAACGTTAACGTTCCTTGAAGATTTAACCTCAAATGCCTACTAAACTGACTGATTCCCAAACCATTTTGTTTCCATCTTTCCTCATTAGCGTTGTGCTACCCCGCAGTGCTACTTTTCATGAACGCTATAATGAGCACGAGAGGTTTTTCTTCATATTTCATAGGAAAGAGGTCCAAAAAAAAAAAGGAATTGATCCGCCCACTGAACCTGCCCGTGCCCACTAATCTTTAACCATTCGTAACTTTTCTTATGAGTCATGAGAATTTGCAACCATGAGACCTTGCTGATGTCACACTCCATGACTGACAAAAAAAAAAGGCCTACGCCATTTTTGTCTCATTAGTGAAACGCCTAAACAAGACACACATAGTGAGGAATTACAGCATGGTGTATGTGAGGCGTGGCACCCTAATTAAGGCCAAGGCCAAGGCTATATCAAATCCGGTTACACAGAGACAAAGCAAGGAAGCGCTCCATTCTGTGCTGTTCGACGAGAAAAAAGCCATGGACTGAATATTTTACTAGGTTCCTCTTAGTTAATGCTGACTCATCACCTCAAAAACATACCATTAAGCCCATTCTCACACACACAGTACTGTGCAAAAGTCTGAGGCACTCTACATTTTTTTGAGATACATTTTGTCTTATGTGTCTTATATTTGATGTCTTCTGCATTAGTGTGTCTTTAGAAAAGAGAAAATTGTAGATTTCCAAACATTCATTTTCCAAAAAATGTAATGTTACAGAGACATTTTTCCTAAGTCATTAAAGAAAGTAAGATATTTAACTAATAGAGCACTTTTTTTTTTTACATGAAAACGTAATGAAGGCTGTTCTGGGATTTTAGCTGCAGAGACAGAAGCGAGTGAGAGCCAAAGTTCTGCAGGAGAACTGTAGTGAAGTTCTCCAAGATTCTTGGAACAACCTACCAGCCCATTTCCTTATAAAACTGCACGACAGTGTGCCTAAGAGGACTGATGCAGTTTTAAAGACAAAGGCTGCGCACATCAAATATTGATTTGTTTGAGTTTTTAACTGTTTACTGCTCTTTATAGTATATATTAAGGAACTTTGTATTATTGTATTATTTGTATCAGCTTATTGACTTGATTGGACCGTACTAACAGTGTCAGGTGTTCGTCGTTATGAGACAACAGCAATTGTTAGGCACATCATATGAATGAAATATATGGTCCCATGACAACTATGAAAAGAAAAGAAGAGGAAATTCAAATACATTTCATCCAAGGATTCCTCAAACGGCTTAAATCTGATTTGTAAATTTCAGTTCACAATAATGTATTGTGAGCACAATGACCTTGTATTAGTTTTTGATGCATAATAAAATAAAACAGCCCTGCTTCAAAACTCAGGAGCCCTGACCAAGTGAAAATGCTCCATCTGGTGCTCAAGAGCAGGACTGAGCCACTCATCATGATGCAACATTACCGTGAATGAGAATCTCCCTCTCAGTCCTCAAGGTCCCATAAAATCGTCTCTGTTACCTTATGTGGAGTTGTGCCTGAGTCCAAGGTGTGTATGTGTGTTTATTTTAGGTTTCGCCTTTCCCACTCCCAGGATTCCATCTGTCCCGTGCACTCATTCCCTGGACAGTAGCCATCACATCAACCCCTCACTCCCTCCGGACCATCCCTTGATCACTATCTCCTGAATACTGGCACTGCTGTACCCGCTAAAGACGGATGCGTCTGGTCTTAGAAAGAAAAGAAAAAACGCTGGCCTTGAACACGTGCCTAAAGAAACACGCCAGTGACATGCAGTTTTAAAAGATGCTCAACAACAATAGAGATGTCACAACAAAGGGCAGCTGTTCTCATAGTGCTCCTATATTCTGCCTGAATTCTTATACTTGTACACGGTGAATACAGAGCAATCTGCAGAGCAGGCCACGTTGGTTGTGGACGTTGCAAGGCAGCAAGGCAGCGGCCCGATCATTGAGGGAACCCTGAGGTCTGACAATTTAAGTCCAAAAAGTAACGCAACATTGGCACAACTTTATTTTTTGGCGAGCGAGCAGCTAAGGGAATAAGCTCAATTTGGAGCGTAAGCATTAATAATTTAGCTTTCTATACTGAATTTGTTATTTTTGCCACACTCAGATTGTGAGAGTACATACAGCATGCTAGTAAAAGCCAAAACATTAGCAAAGGTGCTGTATTAAGTCTGTGTGACGTAACAAGTTGGAGGACAGCCTCTTTAATTTTAACACCATTTGACACGAGATAATTTAAAGCAGTTATCCTATATATTCTAGTATGGATTAAAGAAATGATTTGTTTTACCTGGGATAAACCGTTACCTAGACTAGCCTTGACTAGAGATAAATTAAAATACAGGTATTATTGCTATTAATTATAGTATTTATACGAGATCTATACTATAAAAATGTATTACATATGACTTCTGGGTAACACAATGGCAAAGAACGTTGGTGAAAAATGATCTCATGCTTTTTTCTTTTTTTTTTCTCCTCCTCAAGAATTGCCTCTGACTCTAATTTAGATGGCTAACCATTTAGCTTTAGCCAGAAGTCCCTTTGCATCATTACAATGTACCTACCAATTAACGACCAATGAGACCACCAGTTTGCAAAGTGAGGATAAACCTGGACCCTGTAGACCCCCCCTACTAATTCACAGGGACTTATATGGCGGAGGCTCACATAAGTGTCGTCATGTAACAAAACCAAACGTATAATCGTTGCTGTGGTGAAGGTTTATCTAACATTTATGGTCAGTGCTTTGTAAGAGGTAAAGCTGTTCCTTTAAGTTTTCCGCTGCAGGAAAGGACGGAGGAGTTTGTGCTTTGCGGTTTATCAGTAACATGAAAAGTGGCATTTTTCTCTTATTAACTTATCTAAAAAGAGAGAGGCTGGTGAGGGAACGACTGTTTATAGCTGTTATAACGTAAGTGAGAACAGGAACCAACTTTCCTGTTTCGCGGACGTTCCACAACATTAAATGTAACTATAAACAGATCAAAAGTACGACGTGTCTTTCTTTAATAATTAAATATATGTGGTGTTGTTGACAAACCGCTGTGGTATAAGCGGAATAAAACACTTCGGGACGTGCTGTTATAGGGTGGTAACGTTGATAGTTTTCCTATAACAGCACATCTATTGTGCTAATCCCACAGCAGATCGGATTCACACCAGTATCATGATAGGAAGAAAAGTCATTTTGAGTAGGTGGAAGTCATCAGGTGCACCTTCTACTCAGGAGTGAATTACTGAGCCGGCAAAAGTCGCTGCATATGAAAAGATGTCCTTTAGGGAGAAAATAGACAGGGAAAGTACTTGTCTTTTGATGGATTATCGTGCATTTCAGGAAGGGGATCATATGGAGTATACAGTTAAGGGTTTCAGTTCTTTTCATTTAAACTGGCGTATTGTCTTTTTCTTTTGTCTTATTGTCATTAATGTCTTCAGTGGTTGTCTTTAAGGGAATATACAATCACATTTGAGTCAAAGAGTGCAAATACACTATCTACACACTACATCGCACATATCATGATGCATCATGATGCATCATGCTGTTATTTACAAAGCAATTTAATAGTAGCAAAGTGATCCCCTGTAACACGGCTCATAATTGTCTGCTGGCATATTAAAACCAACAAATGCATGTGTGGCTATTTAAGGCAAAAGACCTCACTGCATGTTTTGTATGAGAAAGATACACTAGTCCCATAAAAGCAATCAGCTCTGCAATGACAGCTCGACAGCTGCCCATGTGACTGGCTGCCATGACAACCCTCGCCTAAACAGCAGCACACAAGCCCTGCATCAACTCAGTGTAACCGTGCATATAATAAGGCAAGAAGCAAATCGAATCAATTATGACTTCTGAAAAGTGTGTGTGTGTGTGTGTGTGTGTGTGTGTGTGTGTGATATTGCCAGCATTAGAACATTGATGGGCTTGTGGTCATCAGAAGAACCATGATGAGAATATGATGATACAACCAGCTCTTAAGGCTCCTCTCTCTGTTTCTCTCCTCTCCTCTCCTATCCCTGTTCCTCTCCTCTCCTATCTCTTTTTCTCTCCTCATATCTCCTCTCCTCTTCTCTCCTATCTCCTTTTCTCTCCTCTCCTCCTATCTCCTTTTCTCTTCTCTCGTCTCCTCTCCTCCTATCTAATTTTTTCTCCTCTCCTCCTATCTCTATTTCTCTCCCCTCCTCTCCCCTACTCCTATCTCCCTTTCTCTTCTCTCCTTTCCTCTCCTCCTATCTCCTATCCTATTCTCTACCCTCCTATCTCTATTTCTCTTCCCTCCTCTCCTCTACTCCTATCTCTTTTTCTCTTCTCTCCTCTCCTGTCTCCTGTCCTATTCTCTACCCTCCTCTTCTCTCTTCCTGTGTCTTCTTCTATCCTTCTATCTCCTCTCCTCTTCTCTCATCTTGTGTCATCTCATCTCATCTTCTCCCCTCTCCTCCCCTTTCCTCTCCTCCTCTCCTCTCCTCTTATCCTATCTCCTCTTCTCTTCTCTTCTCCTCTCTTCTATCACATTGTTTAAATCCGCTTTTCACAGCGGTTTCACTGTGCAACTGTAGAATGATTTCCCCATCACTCCACATCAGCCCCTCTCCCTTCCCTGATTATCCAATTAGCCTCAGTGGGTGTTTGTCAACAGGAAGTCTCTCATTGCCATAGTGACACATCCCTCCTCCCTTTCTTGACATTTGGTTGGCCTTTTCTCCCATCTGACCTCCATGTGCATATGCAGACAAATTTAGATTCCTACTTGGTGAGAAATAAACAAACATTTTCCTGTAGATATGACTTATTCCATTGAAATGTTTAAGCTTGATTTCTCTAATGTCTAGTAAGAGTGTGATCAGTTATTTCACATTATCTCTTTCAATTATTAAGTTGGGCATGCATGTAAACAATAAGAATATTTGTGATATTAAAATTATATGAATCACAAATAATCTCCATAGGAACCTGCCTTATCTAGGTGAAAAAGCAAAGAAGTGACAAGGAAAATCTAGGAATGTTAATAAAGAAAAAAATATCCTCTATAAGGAAACTGGTACCTACTGGTGAAATCCTAAAATGATAAACATTATTAGATATGAGCGGAAATATTCAGAAATAAAAGGCCAAATAATAGTTTTTGCATTTTCAGTCATATTTTACCTCACATACATATTTCTTACCGAACATTTGAAGAGATCAAATGTAATCAGAACATTAAGCCATAACTTTAATCTGGTATTTCCTGCTGATTTTTGAGACGTAAACATGTTCACATGTTCTGTAAGGTTGCCCCATGCAGAATAAGCTATTGTGTTTAACTTTCAAAGTCACTAATGTTGCCAGTAAAAGTGTAATAGTCGTACGAAAATGTTTAAGCTTGATTTCTCTAGTAAGTGTTTAAATCTGTTCAAAAGTGCCCTGTACTTGCAGATGCTTTACCAGCACAAGGACTGAATGGAGACATATATTAGCTTGTCATTCTAATTTAGTGATTGCTGCTGTTTTATGGTGAATTTAGTCATAAAAGATTTTCTATACAAATCCTATATATGAATGTCATTCAAAGATGCGCAAAAGCGAGCCACAAGGTGTGGGAGACTGTCAGAAGGAAGAAGAAGAACAATGGTGCAATTGTTCTATTGTCAATTGATTTGTCTGTATGTGTGTGTATGTGTGTGAGTGTGAGAGTTAGAGTGTGTGTGGGTGTGTGTGTGTGTGTGTGTGTGTGTGCATGTGTGTGTGTGATGCTACAGTACTGACTGTTCCATAAGGGTCTTTTATTGCCACCAAACCCAATTAGCCTTTCTCAGGTCTCCATGGTGACGGAATCTAGCTTTTGCAAACGCCACACATGGCCTCGTCCAGGACCAGCAGGTCATTGGCCATAGTTCAGGCCAATCAGATTACAGGGTCCCACAGTGCACCGACGGACATGAGTAATCATGGGTAATCATATCTGGACATGGAGACGGGACGTGGAGGACAGACTACTGTGTTTGTGCATGTGTGTTTGAGCGTGTGTGTAAATGCACAGGGATCATTTCTAACTTCCTCCCATTTCTCTGTCTAATGTTGCATCTCTTAGGGGAAATACTCAAAGAGGAAGAGTCGCTTCAAGCGTTCTGATGGCAGCACCTCATCTGACACAACCTCAAACAGCTTTGTTCGGCAGGTAGGACTATAACTCTTAAACTTCATCTTGCCCACGTGGGTATTATTTCTGCAAAATAGTCACTATGTAGTAGCTTGTATAAACACACAAGCAATCAGGCCGTAAATGAATATGAAAAACAAATCTGATTTGGGCATTTCTGAACACAACCAGGATGTGATTGTGTGAGTGTTTCTATGTGTGGGATCACTGTGACTCATTCCTAATCATTTGTAGAAATGGAAATGAAAAATACCACTTACCCTGGGGGTAGACTTGAAATATATGATTAGATGTCTAATCTATTATCGCTAGTGCTAATTTATTAGTGATTTGGAATGTGGATCTGGTAACTGCATTCCCTCATTATGAATACATCGACTGAATCACTCTATTTCTGTTTTGCACAGGCTTTTGTGCCAGACTGGTCAATGCAATTGTTAAACCGATGTTTTAATTTATGTTTTTTATTAGTGTGGGCACTGTTAAGTTTAGCTGAGACTATGGCACTCGCCCATAGCTATTAATTGTAGACTGTCTAAAGGTGTTTATGCAGATATCTACCCTCCTTCAGTTAGTTATTTTCGGAAACTGAAAGAATAGAGCTAGCTCTGGCCATTCTGTCTGTTTGCTCCATTTAACTGGGCCAACAGCAGATGGGCTGCACCTGTAGCTCGGCCCCTCACGTTGACTTGACATTTTAAGAAAGGTTCCTGTGTCACGCTGAAATGCTTCCTCCCTTCCCATGCGTCCTGTTTTCCACGCCCCTGCTGCATGACATTTGCCCACCAGCAAGGGGTGTTAAACTAAGAAGTCTCCCTCCTGCTCCCCAACACAGGAAACCTTACCCCATTTATGCATGCACAAAGAGGAAAGGTTATGCAGGTCCAAGCACACACACAGAAACACCAAGAAGCAGTCTTTAGCTCCATGACTGTGATAGCAGAAGTGCCCAATCTGCACCCTGTTGATGCTGGAGCGGAGACAGAGAAGATTTCCGAAAGAGATCTACACTATATGGCCAAAAGTATGCGGATACCTGACCATCACACCTATATGAGCTTGTTGGACATCCCATTCCAAATCCATGGGCATTAATATTGAGTTGGCCTCACCTTTGCGGCTATAATAGCCTCCACTCTTCTGGGAAGACTTTCCACAAGATTTTGGAGTGTGTCTGTGGAGGCCACTGGAGTTCCTCCACACCAAACTCATCAAACCATGTCTTTATGGACCTCGCTTTGTGCACAAGGGCACAGTCATGCTGGAACAGGAAAGGGCCTTCCCCAAACTGTTGCCACAAAGTAGGAATTGTCTAAAATGTCTTTGTATGCTGAAGCATTGACATTACCCTTCACTGGAACTAAGGGGCCTCGCCCAAACCCTGAAAAACAGCCCCAGGCCATTATCCCTCCTCCATCAAATTTTACTGTTGGCACTATGCATTCCGGTAGGTAGCGTTCTCCTGACATCCGCCAAACCCAGAATCGTCCATCAGACTGCCAAATAGTGAAGCGAGATTCATCACGCCAGAGAAGACGTTTCCACTGCTCCAGAGTCCAGTGGCGGCATACTTTACACTAGGGCTGTCACTAATTATTAAATTGGTAATCGAGTAATGTATCGATTAATTTGACGATTAATCGAGTAATCCAAAAATTTTTTTTATAAAATTGACTTGAATGACAAAACCGTAGAATTTCAAAGAACATGCTATTTTTATAAAGAAATTAACTGTTACATCTTGAAAAATTGTTTACACATAAAAAAGAAAATCTCACATTGTTTACATAATAAAATGAGATATTTAATGAAAAATATCACTATCAAAAATTGGGCTGGGGAAATGTGGCGTACGAGGTGTAAAATATTAATCGAGAATTATTACTATTCGAGGTACTCGAGGTACTTTACCCCACTCCAGCCGACGCTTGGCATTGCACATAGTGACCTTAGGCTTGTGTGCAGCTGCTCGGCCATGGAAACCTATTTCATGAAGCTCCTGACACACAGTTCTTGTGCTGATGTTGCTTCCAGAGGCAGTTTGGAACTCTGTAGTGATTGATGCAACAGAGGATAGGCGGGCTACGCGCTTCAGCACTCGGCGGCCACGCTCTGTGAGTTTGCGTGGTCTACCGCTTCGTGGCTGAGCTGTTGTTGCTCCTAGATGCTTTCATTTCACAATAATAGCACTTACAGGTGACCGGGGCAGATTCAGCAGGCCAGAAATTTCCCCAATTGACTTGTGGAAAAAATTGGCATCCTATGACAGTGCCACGTTTAAAGTCACTGAGCTTTTCAGTACGAGCCGTTCTACTGCCAGTGTTTGTCTGTGGAGATTGCATGGCTATGTGCTTGATTTTTATACACCTGTTAACAATGGGTGTGGCTGAAACACCTGAACTCAATAATTAGGAGGGGTGTCCACATACTTTTGGCCATATAGTGTACATCTTTTACCTTGTTGGTTCATGTCTATGGTCAGATTGGGATTCTTCAGTATTAATCACTTAAAAGACAATTGTTTTTTCATAATCTTCCATAAAAATGCAGTGACTTTGGCCTGAATGTTTTTGAGCGTCACCCTGTGAGGGAAATATTTGATGATAACTCCCTGAAAACAGCAAGATCTTTTCAGAAAGGGCAAAACAATTTTGCAGAATATTGAAGTTATTCTTTTAATGCAAAGCCTGGAGATATACAGAGTTATAAACCAAAGTATTCAGTGTGTCAAAATCTGGTGAGCAGATGAAACAAGAATATATACCTAGTATGACGCGTTCTCCAGACATTGTCATCAGACACGAGTTCTCTTCGGCGTGTCAGAGTCTGTTCCATCAACAACATTGCTTAGTTTGATCAATAACACCTCTAAACTGTTTTGCAAAATATACCCAATAATTGGTCGTATGACCTCGCTCCCTTAGAGCTCCATAGCAACCACATTTCATTATCAAAATTTAGCAGTACAAGTTGACATGGAGCTTGATTCACACTCATAATACATGAAACAGATCTTTTAAATCCTCTCACCATGCACGCACAGTTGTGGGAAATAATATGAATCAATAATATAATTGATGTTTTACCATTTGTTCCCCTTACTGGGAAGTGTACAGCTTAAAAAACTTTTATATCTGCAGTCTGAGATAATGAACATTATCTTCTTCCTTCTAGAGCCCAGAAATGGTGTCGGCGGTGGGGAAACTGAGCTACAACCAGCTGGTGGAGAAGATCATCAACTACAAACACTCAACAGACAGCAGCCGAGTGAGCGAAGGTGTGAGAGTGTCTCTAATCTCCTTTATCTAATATTCTGATCTGATTTCATGTTCAAATGCTGACGATTGAGAAATGACTGTTTTGATAAATATGTTGCGTTCCAAACAAAACCGGATGCAGAAAGTTCCTACGCGATGAAAAAAAATTGTGCAGTGCAGAAAATTTACAGCAATATTACATTGTATAAATTCTATAATCTGAGATTTTGCACAGGTATATGAATATATATACTGCATATATACATACACTAACCTTCAAAAGTTTATGCACCCCTGCTCATAGAAGGGTTTTCTCCATTTGTACTATTTTCTCCTAGTTTAGAATAATAATGGAGATCTTCTCGCCATCTTCTCAACCAGCTTCATGAGGGAGCTTCACCCAGGAGGCTTTTCTTAAACTTCCCAAATAGACCGAG
>JAOUQW010000023.1:18865063-18879475 GCA_028565825.1 Olivaichthys viedmensis | reverse complement strand
TCAATGGAAGTCCTCACAAGGATAGTAAGACAAACGTGTGTGTGTGTGTGTGTGTTAGAGAGAGTGTACGTGAGAGGGTGTGTGAGAGAGAGGGAGAGAGAGAGAGAGAGAGAGAGAATAGTGGAGGCTGCTGAATGCACGTCTTTGTGTTCAGTGATAGCACTCAGCACAGCTTGCACTGCCCTTACAGATGTTATATCTGCACTGTGCATTTATGACACACACACATGCACACAAATCTGTAAATCACAAACTGAAGACATTTAATTTAAAGTTATTATCACTAACTGCAACGTTTCATCATTGCACCAGACAAATGTTTTCACTAACAGGCTATTTGAGGATATCCATGGACGTTTTCTTTTTTTCTTCCTTGTCTGCACTTAAAATTGAGAGGAGAGTTCACTCAGGGATACCAAATAAGGACATACTGAGAAAACTAAGCCTCTGCACAGTGCTGCATGTATATTTAAGCATCTAATCAAAATGAGTTGTGACCACAGATGTTCGTGTTCTTTGTGAGTGAGAAAAACCCCATGCACACACACAGAATTGGTCATTTGAGTATCCCATATACAGTATCCAGTGCTCAGCAGGCAACTACGACTTCAAAACTAGGTTTGATCTCAGCTCACTATAGGAGTGCTCTTTCCGTCTAATCAAAGTAACTGTCATTTATTTTTTATTGTGTTCACTAATGACTTCACTTTTGATTTACCAGTTTGAAATCCTTGAGCCAAATAACCACATCATAAAGTCCTGCACATACACCTGGAAGCCATTTTTAAATATACTAACACCAAAGAGAGGGGACGAGTTGGGATTTGAGTTATTATTGATGCCACAGTGGTCCGTATCTGTCGAATAGAAGTTTGTAAGTAAGTTTGTAAGTATGTTTAGCCTCTCAGTGTCAAGTTTGCAACGCTGTCTCTCCACACTGTGATACCAGTGGCAATACAACACCCTTGCTGCATTGGAGAATGAAAAGTGTTCCACCTCCGCAGGCGGCACAGGAAGTGAAGGAACTGTTGGGACTTCATCAAGTCAGCACTGTTTGGAGGCTTTGACAGGCTCTAAAGGAGCTGTAGTCTTACAAATCCAAACACTCTCTGTCTTTGTTGTGGCTTATAAACCCCACTTACTTTTTAAACAGTAGATTGCTTTATTCCATTTAGAAATAAGGTCACCACAGGAGGTAATGATTGGTGGCTACTAACACTTGTTCTACCACTACTCTGGTAATGGAACATGAGTAGCATCTGATGCTGCTTAAGGCCTGTTGGTGCTTCTGGAGCAGAATCCAAGGTGCAGTGGAAAAAAATTCTAAATCAGTCTAAAGGTATGCCTAAAACACAAGGCAGCTGCCTTGATGCCTTGCTATCTATGATGTCTCAACAGTCAGTGTCTTAGAAGGCAGAGCTTTGATAGCTAAAAAGGTGCCTGTAAACAGATTTCTTACCCTATTTTCTCCCAATTTAGTCATTGCAAATTCGGATCCACTAGCTATTTCTCCCCTATCTCCCCTAGGCTTTCTGCAAGATGCATGTCTTTTCAAACTGCTGCTCATACGATTGGAGGAGAGTTCTAACTGCCCTATAATGTATATATGGCGTAACAGAGCTCCCAATGAGGGCGAATGATCAATGCACCACTGGGGAGCCCAAAATCTAACAATATTAACATTCACTAGCCCCACAAAGTCCGGTAAGATAGACAGAATAAAGTAACTCCATAACCGTTAGGATCAAATAGTCTGTGACAACATCATCTATTTCTACCCAGAAGTAAAATATGAACTCAAAATAATTAAAAATCACTTACATTTGTACATAAACTGGTCCAGCTCCCCCACTGTGCTGGTGTTTGTTGACGCCATTTTTCTCTTCTGACTGGCTGCTGCACAAGAGGTCATGCACAGGATTTTGTGATACAGAGGGCAATGAAGGAAACATGTACACTGCTGTCAAAAATCAACTACATGAAGGATATGACTGGATGCTTTCCTGCCTCTGAATACTGCCCGAGTAGGCTGCATTTGTTATCTTTTGGACACACTCTAAAGTAGCCTTTTGTACTGGATTAGTTTTACTTTGGGAAGTGGGGTAATGTAATTATTACCAGTGTATCTCTGGGATTTTAGTCCCATCCGCATCTGCCATGTCAGTATTGTTTTCAGAGGATTACTATTACTGCTGCTTTTACCTACTATAAAAGGACCTGTCGAAATAATCCCATGTTATATATACAGGTTGTATATCCCGTCCGAATTGACATGTTGGTAAAGATTATTTCATATCCTGTTAGAAAAGAGTTCTTATGCTTTTTCTTCAGTATAGAGGCACTACTGGAAGTGCTCTTCTCTATCATCTCCTGCCGAAACCAAACTGAAACCAAGTATTGACTGAGTTTATGACGCAGAACAATAAAACATAGACGACACTCAAAGGGACTTTAGGCACGTTATTGAGTTCCTAGCACAGGTATAGGCTACACACGTTATAGGCATGTAACCTACTAATGATCATAATTAAGTTCAAAGCAATTATTTTGCATTCAAGATATGAGGTTTATGTAGTACGCATGGAACTTTTGGTGTGACAACCATGCGCACATTGTGAAGACAATCCTATCACTGTAATTTATAGGGGCAGTGGTGGCTCAGTCTTTAGGGCACTGGGCTACTGATCGGAAGGTCGTGGGTTCAAGCTTCAGCACCACCAAGCTGTCACTGTTGGGCCCTTGAGCAAGGCCCTTAACCCTCCCTGCTCCAGGGGTGCTGTATCATGTCTGACCCCAACTTACTGATATGTGAAAAATGTATTTCACTGTACTGTACTTGTATATGTGACAGTAAATAGCATTCTATCTAAAGCAGGGGCTTGCAAGCTTTTTGCAGCCAAGGATCCCTTCCAATGTCCACAGATTAATTTATTAACATTACCCAACTATTAGGCACATGAGGCAAATGTATACTACAATATTTATGTATTTGAGCCATAAGAGCTTTTTATTCTGTAACTTTTCACTCAAAGAACCCAAACCAGTTACACTGTGCTAAAATCATACCATTTTAACAACAGTTTTATTTTTATTAAAGTTGCAGTTAGATTCAAATAGACATTATCTATACTTGGTTTGGTTTGGATTCAAGTGACCAGTCAATTACGCTATTACCTATAATAAATAAATACATAATAACTGTAACAACTATAACAACTTTGGTAGGGGTTGATCATGATATCCACTACTGTAACTATGATGCATAGTTCATGCTAGATATGCTTCATGAACTACTGGGGGTCCCTAGTCTCCACTTTGAGAAGCACGGTTCTAAAGTCCCCTATTTTGAACAAATTTGAAGGAGCATTGCATGTGTTCTCAGAGTAGGTGTCCAAAGGTAATTCCATAATTCTGTTTACTTAATGAGAAAGTTTAAAAGTTTGAAAGTTTGAAAAAACGTAGTGGACAGAACTGGCACTCCAAATGAGAAATAATGTTTTAGAAATGTAGTAATTATTTTTTTGTAAAAAAATATAGCCTAATATTAACAGCCTAATACAAACAACAGAAGAAAAAAAGCTTCCTCTAGTCAGACCACTAAGAGAACATTTGAGTAGGAGAGTTTGCATTGGTCAAAGAATAGAATATGTCAGTTTGTCATAATGGGCATTGAAAACGGGTGTTTTCTCACTTCCTCCCTCTAACCCCCACTTCACACACACACACACACACACACACACTTAGGGCTGACGACTGCATTCCCAGCCACATTTTGCTACACACCATCTCATACCGCTGCTAAATTTGAGAGAGAGAAAGAGAGAGGTAGAGGGAGAAAGAGAGGTGGGAGAGATCTGCCCCTGCCTGTGACAGCTAAATTTAACCCCCAGTTTGCAAATGTAGCACAAGTCCTGCAATCCGACCCCCCCTCATCTCTATCCGTGAACTGAGTTCAGGTTCCAGTTCTCAGTGTGTGTATGAGAGAGAGAGAGAGAGAGAGAGAGAGAGAAGTAGAAAGACAGAAGAGGAATGTGGGTTGGGGGCTTGAGGTTAGCAGAGCATTTGTCCCTTCTCTTGAACCCCCTCAGAACTTTTGGACACACACTCGCACACACACCCTTGCTTGACACACATATCACATTTGGAGTAGACTTGGACTTCTGGGTTGCCGTGGCAAGGAAAGAGTGCCATGGAGACAAATGAACGGATTCACAGGCCCGTAGTGGTAAGAAAGATCTGAAAATGCTTCACTGCAAGTGTGTGTGTGTGTGTGCATGGGTCTTAATATGACTTAATATTAGAGAAATGATTGCCAGGATGTGGCCGGGATTCACATTTGAAAAGTTTTTCTGGCCTATTTCCTCTTTAGCTTGGCCTCTCTCGATCTCTGGTGTGTGATTCCATTTTGGGCTGGGCAGCTGCATTGGCCCTGTGGGTTTAAATTAGACCTCCAGCTCTGCACAGTGACTCTACAGCCACCAGTTGCCCAGACACAATGTTCTTTCTATCTCTTTGTCCCTCTGATTTTTGATCCATGACAATATCATGGTCCTACTTGTATTACAATGTATAACTAAAAACAATTACATCTGATTAACAAGTAGCACAGTGAGATGTAAATGGTTACATTCGACTTACTTTGGGAAAATGTACCTTGTATGTGTGTGTTTCTGTGCTAACAGGGTTTTAAAAGAAGCTTTGTTTGTTAAAGCAATACATGAAAGGTGAAGGTTTAATAAATAACTGAAAGAAGGATTTGTGCACTTAGCGCTTGAAAAGTGAAAATTTGTCATCTAAGCTTGTGTTGTGTTTGTAATTATGTTCTAGTAGATCAGCTTTAGGCTATATAAGCTGAAGGCCATTTTAAAGGCCATGTGCTCTTGATAAGCTACAGCAGATAGGGTGCTGAAAATCTCGAGAGCTTCTCCAAACCCTGCCCCCACTCTCTACTGTAATCTCATAACAGCTTGTCCACCTGTCATTAATGCGTAATTTGTATAAAAATAATGTCACCAAGTATGTTTCATCTGGAAGATCTGTAGATTTACAGTAATTGCTGTGTGAGGAATGGTGAGCTTCTAAGGTGTTTGGTTCTTTGCACTCTGAATTTTAATTGGCACTGTGACAAGATTGTGTTTCTATTAACATCACATTTGGACATCTGTGATTGTTTGTCTAGTCTGATATGATGATCATTTTGAGCTTAGAAGTGATGGGTTGCACTGAGTGTGAAGTATTTTTAGAATTTGATCTGTCTGTGCTGCTCAACAACCAGCTGTTTGGGTCAAGTTCAGATTCTTAGAATAATAGAGTAATGACAGTATTAGAAGATTACTGCCTGTTTTGGTGGGTCCGGTATGATGCAGTTTCTGGGGGTATGTATTCCGCAAAAACTGATGCTGAATGCAAATGACTGACTATGCCATTCAGAGTTCAGAACGCCTGTGATAAATGATAAGTTGTATAATCAGATTGTGACTTGGCACACATCTGCCATCCTTGTTTCCTCTCTCTTTCTCACTTTGACCCTCTCTCCTAGTCCAGGTGGCCCTCAAGCTGTTTTGGTACATTTGTCCCTATTAATATTTGTTATTTTACTTTTGTATTTGATCTTTTGTTTTTCAATACTGTAGCCTCAATGCAGTAAATTGACTTTGCTCTGGAGTAATTAGCCGTTAAATTTTAGAGAAGTCTTATTGATGATTCATTTCTGAAAAGACAGTATTTAGTGAAACCAATTGGCAATGAAACATTCATGTTGCTGCCTCTATCAGAAGAGCCCATAGATCTGAGATGACAGTAAAAAATTATATTTAATTTAGAAACTCTCAAATTATTGGCCTTGACGTTTGCATTGTATTGTGCTTGTCATATTGAATGGAAGCTGTCATACAAACATTTAACACACTGTCACAAGACTCCTAGAAACAGCCCCTCCTTTTTATGTCGCCTTTAGAATTACCAGACTCTAAAAGGTTTTGTTGTATTCTGAATTAGGAATTTCAGTTGGTTTAGTGCCTAAAAGCAGTACGACAAATGTCCACATATAAAACTTGTAAATAGTCTGTTTACATTGCATTGTTTGAAATCAACAAAATCAACAGATTGTTCTATTTTTACCTCATTATTACTATATAAAATAAGGGTCATTTAAAAAAATCACTGGGCACCATACATAGCTGCTTTACAAGTTCCTGACAGTTTCACTATGATATCTGATAGAGGAAAGTGGCTATGTTTATGCCTATGTTTAAAAAATAGATTTTACTTTTATTTTATGTTTACATTGTAATTTTCTGCATACATAAAAATAGATATTTTTTCAACTGAATAATTTTACGGTATCGAATGGGTGACTGAAAACCCACTCTTTTGTAATGACTGCCTTTTTATGAACCACTAGCCTTTCCATCTTAGTGTGAACATTTAACAAGTAACATTATTACATTCATAAAGTGTTATTCCTAAAGTGTTATTCAAACTAAATGACTGTTCATGTGTGCATCCAAATTCATATAATGCAGAGACTATTAATAGATATAGTACTATAATACCATAACACTATAATTATAATTAATTATAACACTCAAGAAGAGGTGTGACCAGGAAGCATTTTAAAATCAGGAAAATGCTCTTTATTTGGCAAACATACTCTTACTGCACCACACATAGCTTGGTGGTAAGCCTGAGAACTGAACTAGCATGGGGACAACAAATCCCACAATTTCCCCCTTTGCACCGAACACTCATTCCAACAGAAAAGGAAATTCTTCTACACAAATAACGGCAGACACGGGAGCTCACTGTCATGCTGTGAAGACGGGAGGCTGGACATTTATTGAATACATTAACTAAACAGACAACACTACAGACAGGCACAGCATTAACAATGAATGACAAAACAGGACTAGAACACGGGGATACTTAAACACACACTACTCAGGGGAAACAGACAGTAAACAGGTGGATACGCTTGACATAATTAGACAGGGTTGGACTAGAC
The DNA here is from genome assembly GCA_028565825.1 of Olivaichthys viedmensis. Classification (NCBI taxonomy): domain Eukaryota; kingdom Metazoa; phylum Chordata; class Actinopteri; order Siluriformes; family Diplomystidae; genus Olivaichthys; species Olivaichthys viedmensis. The sequence continues at coordinate 18,872,472 of JAOUQW010000023.1, read as the reverse complement.
TGAAAACACATGTCCAATGGCGGCCGTCACCGTGGCAACCGGCATGCGCCACCAGTTGAGCGGTCCCACGGCTTGGAGACCGTGACATAACAGTCCTCTCTAAGGTGCTGCTCCTGCAGCACCCACACTGGCACTTTGACCCATGGGGCCAACGTCGCTGTCTGGGTGATGACACGCAATGCGCGGGGTACTGGCCACCCTCCCCAGTCCCATCTGGGAGCGGCACAATGACCTCGTCCACGCAGGCGTGCGGCAAAGAGATGACCACGTCCGCGAAGGCGGGCGGCACAGCGATGACCTCGTCCATGCAGGTGCGCAGTGGAGCGATGACCCCGTCCGCAATGGCGGGCGGCGGAGCAACCTTAGTGCTGATCTCCGGCGGTGCGGGGATGACCACGGCGTTGGCCCCTGGCGGTGCTTCCCATGAGATGGTGAGTCTCTGTAGGAGCTCCGCAAGCTGGTCCATCGTGGTGTCAGAGACCCAGGGAACGCCCTCTGCGGCATCAGGGACCTGGGTGATGCCTTCTGTGGCATCAGGGAACTGGGGCACGCCCTCTGCAGCATCCGAGAACTGGGCGACCCCCTCTATGGCATTTGGGATGGCCTCGGCGGCTGTTAGTTCCCCCAAAAAAAATTCTAGAGGGATTTTTTCCTCCTCTCCTGGGAGGTTTGAGAACCGGGCTGACGGTGCCGGAACAACCACAGAGCTGGTCTCCAGCAGAACGGGAAAGACCACGGCGGCCATTAGTATCCCCCAAACTACGTTCAATGGGGAGTTTTCTGGTGGTGCGGCAGGAAGCGGGTCAAGCAGCCACAGGAGGAGCCGTCCCAGGATGGTGGCGGTGAGGGACTCGACCTCCTGTTGCTGCCACTCGCACTCACGAAGCCACTCGTCCCAGGTGGCTTCATCCATCGCGGGGGCGAGCTGCTTCCTCGTGGCGAGCCACATGCCAACGGTGACGAGATATTCGCCCCTCCGTAGCAGCTCCTCCTCGCTGCACACTCTGAGGGGGCGAAACGGAGGACGGCTTGCTGTATCCATTTATTTGGGTTGTTCATTCTGTAATGCTGTGAAGATGGGAGGCTGGACACAAACGCAAAGCCGCTTCCCAAACATTTATTGAATACATTAACTAAACAGACAACACTACAGACAGGCACGACATTAACAACGAACGACAAAACAGGACTTGAACACGGGGATACTTATACACACGCTACTCAGAGGAAACAGACAGGAAACAGGTGGATACACTTGACATAATTAGACAGGGCGGGACTAGACTGAAAACACTACAAACACATGTCCATTGGCGGCCGTTGCCGTGGCATCCGGCACGCGCCGCCAGCTGAGCGGTCCCACGACTTGGAGACCGTGACGTACACTTTTCTTTGTTAAATAACACTTTTTTAAATCTGTTTATTGTTAGGCTTAAATGACAAGTTTCTGTGAATGAGTTGTTACAATAGAAACGATAACATATTAGCTGCTGTTATAGAAAATTAATCAACACCTTCTGACCAATCAGAATTCAACAGCGCTGTGGTATAAAACAGCAATAATCGAGGCTACTTAATGGTTAATGCATGTCTTGACTCTCTGTATGCATTTATAATGGGTTTTAATGGATACCTTATAATGCCTGGCATAAGTCTGTATAAATGCTAAAATAGTGTTCTAGTTACATAACACTTGCTAAAGCATGAGTATAGGACTTCATAATGTCAGATTACATAATGCATATAATATCTGTTCATAAGGACATTATAAACATTAATGTTAGTGATGTAATGCATTATAACACAGGCTCTGTTATAGTATCCCTACCACATGTTATAATGCATTATAACATACATGTTGGTTTGTTTTTAGTGTTGTTTTATTTCTATTAGCTCTTAGTTTCTTATGGCATTATACGGTCTTATGTAGGCTATATAACATGATTAATAGGAAGTATTACTATACGTCAGTTCTTTTTACTATGTTCTTTACCTTCTCTTTCATTTCTTTCTTTTTCCCCTCTCAAGTTATGCTATGTGCACACAAAACAAATTGAGCCTTCTTTAATCAGCAACCTTTCAAATATATATATATATATATATATATATATATTTGAATAAAACTAGGAACAAGGCAGCAGATGGTTGTGTTTCCATTCTGGACTGCACGGCTCTCAGGAGCTCCTAATGTGAGCACTTCATCACGGAGCAAAGGGGATTTATGACACCACCAACAGGTGGCAGTGTTGCATCATGGTAATATCGATGGTCAGATCAGAGGAGGAAGGGAAAGAGCCTGGTTTTTGGAATAGATTAGCAAACGTTAGCCTTAACTTAAGTAAGGGGAAGTGGTTTACTCAGTTATGCCAGTTTTTTGGGGGGAATGTTGCTGGTTTGGGAAATTCATTTTTGTGCTGCACGTTTGACACGTTTGAAACAGACTTGACAGAAAAAGAGGAAGAGGAAGAGTTGGTCCACCCATTCCTCAGATGATGGCAGCCTTTCCCCATTCGACTTCACATTCTCTCGCCCTTATCGATCAGCTCTGAGCGACGGCCATTTAATTAGCCTATGAAAGTCATGCTAATGTGTGCCAGCTCTCCGGGCTGTGCAGCGCCTCCCGATCACTCCATCCTCTCCTCTCTCGCAGACACCGAATCCGTCCTGGGGAGGAAATCTGGCATGCGGCAGGGGAAGAGGGAGAGCAGTGCCAGCTCTGTGCTCACAGGCCAAAAACGTGTTACTGTAGAACCTGATGGCAAACAAACTGTTTGTGTGTGTGTGTGTGTTCTTTACTAACCACTGCAGATGGATAACGGAGAATCATGCTTTTATATTATGGCACGGCACACTGAGGGTTTGAACACTGCAATGTTGAGCAGTAGGTGCTTTAACCCCTTAAACTGTCGGCTTATCATTCAGTTTTTCATGTTAAAGCATATTATTCAGTAACTGCAGTGAAACTATTAGGAAATGTGTGTCGTTATGAGAGTGAGGAAGGTAAGTCTGGACCCACTGATGGATCCAGTCCTTGCATTCAGGGCAGATTTGAAGCTTTTTCCAGACCTAGAGTTAGTATTGAACATCAGTAATGCATATCAATAATGACATCTTAACTAACACACATTTTTATTATGATCCCCATCGATATAAACATATTGTAAACATCAGGATGGAAAAATGAGCCTCCAGGATCACAGCGCAACATACAAGAATAACACAGGGGTACAATCCACATGAAGACATGAAGTGAAAACAGTGCAGCAAGTATAAGACAAAACTACAGTTACAAATGCAGTGCAATGCAGTTCATTCACAGGACAGTATATTTGTCTTAAAATTGACACTAGCACTGTCTGTGAGTCTCTTATTGAAAAGATTAACAGGTTTACCCTCCAAATGCACCTGCCATTCATAAAGTATCATTTAGAGTCCTATTAGGACCTGAGAGTTCACCACCTAATAAGTCCTTAAATACCTAATTATCTTGGTGAATAATCTTGGTGAACAGAAATATTTTTCCTTATTTAATTGCAATTCTGTACCTTTTTGTTTTGTATGTGGCACTAATCGTGATTAAACTGTAGTAAAACATACAGATCCCTAGGCGTTCCAAAACGCTCGACTGGCAGTGTCAGCAGTGTTGCAATGAATAATTACAAATAACAGTATTACCAAATGCTGACAAGTAATAAGAGGTGCTTATCTTGTAGATTTTTGGAGGCTATAAACAACACAATCCAGAAGGTTTATTGTGTAATAATACTGTGTGGCAGCGCTAAGTCACTCGTTTATTGTCTGTATTCGCTTCCCTAAAAAGTAGTGGAAATCTTTTTTTAGGTTTCTGCTGGTCCCTGGTGGTTTTCTAACACTTCGTAATGTGATTTTGCATTTTTCATATGAATTGATATTACAAGTGACGTTTCCTAATGGCTTGCCAGGTGACCTGTGATAGATCCTAGACCCGTTTGATGGTTTCTTACAGGAGTCTGGTGATCGCCGATGGTGACCTTGTCATAACAGGCTGTGGTTTAATGGCAAATTAGTGGACCTGGCCGGAAAACAAGAAAACGCTGATATATAGAATCCATGCTTAACTACTTAGAACTGGTGAATATTCTATTAAAATGCAACAATACATTTCATTCACTCTGAATATATTCTGGATCTGTAACTGAATGGATAACAGGTGGAAACCATTAAAGTCATTAGGTCCTGATGGGGAAATGCTTAATAGAAAGAAAGAAAGCTTCTTTATTGTCACATATACAAGTACAGTACAGTGAAATTTGATTCTTCGCATATCGTAAGCTGGGGTCAGAGCGAAGGGGCAGCTATGATACAGCACCCCCTGGAGCAGGGAGAGTTAAGGGCCTTGCTCAAGTGCCGAACAGTGGCAGCTGAGGTTTGAACCCATGACTTTCTGATCAGTAGTCCTGTGCCCTAACCACTGAGCCACCACTGCCCTGCAACCATTAAGCCCATTCCTATTAGGAAATAGAACAATATTTCTAGCGTAAAACACCCAAAAGTCGGCCACTCCAACAGAAAGGGATTTTTGCTTTTTTATTTACGTTTTTATTATGTGAATGATTTTCGCTAATATTGCCAATAAAGTCTTTATGAGCTTCCTGTAGCTGTACTACATAATACTTTGATAACCCTGCTAAAAAAGTGCCTCAGTCACTGCCCATTTTTCAGCAGGGCTATCAAATTTACGGTTGCAGTGGATCCAAAGCCTAAGCAAAAACACTAGAGCACCATTCCGGAGGACACCGTTGTTGGGATCTCATACCTAGGGACAATTTAGAATAGCCTGTCCGCCTACGGGCACGTTTTTGGGAAGTGGGAGGAAACCAGAGTATTCGCAGGAAACCCATGCAGATGCTAAGAGAGCATGTGACACTCTGCGCAGACTGTAAGCAGAGTTTAGGATTGAACCCTGGTGCTGTGAAGCTCCAACACTACCTGCTGCCACCTAATGCTACGTCAGCAATTATGATTCTGTTGTGAGTTCAAGTCTAAGGACTGCCAGAGTCCACTTAATTCCCAACCTGTTCAGCTCTGGGCTTGGATTGGATTCGGCTTTACCTGTGTATGAAAGTATCCAAACGGTCGTGTTTGACTACAGCAGAACATCTTATGACTGCTCAATGTGGAACATAATTACTGCACCTAATGCCCCTCATTAAGCTGCATTTAACAGTCTCACTCGTCACATGGAAACACAACTAAAGGCATCACTGGGGTGACGCGGCTCCTCCACGTATTGTGCTTGCATCTTTTTAGGAAAGCACAAATAAAACACTGTAACTGATCGTTCATGTGTATTTAAAATGCACTCCGAAAAAAGACAACCCCTACAGATTTACTTAGGTGTGTGTGTGTGTGTGTGTGTGTGTGTGTGTTTCTAATGGCCTTCATTAATTCTCATTAAGCACTGTCATTAAGGGCCATTAAGCACACAATGGGATAATCACCTCTCAGTAGCCCTGACCTGTACACACTGCTGTTTGAGGTTAAGCAGCAACACAGAAGCTCACATGTAGTGCCTCAATACTGCAAGCTTTTCCCCCCGCTTTATCACTTCCACCTCTGAACTGTCATTAATCTCATCAGATTTCCCAGCAGTGCCGAGAACGCTCAAGCCGTCTTCTGACAGTCAGATATATTACACCGTATTTATCAAACGTCACACGAGCTACTGATCTATGATCAGGCCCAGGCTCAGACACGCCAAAGCTTCCCCAATTTTATTATAGCGCATTTGTATAATGGCTTTTTTCAAACCCAGGGATGCATTATAAAGAAGGAAAAAGGTTTAGGTTGACATAAGAGTGTTATAGTATCGCATAAAAAGGCGCTATTTGACCAAAGCTTTGAAAGATGTGTCAGAGGACCTGACAGTGCAGTTGAGTTAAGGGTCATAGTTTGGGATGAGGGTTTAGGGATTCGTGGTTAGGGTTTAGGGTATGACATGTGGCATGATTGGGGGTTAGCAGACCAGGGTCTGATGACCTGCTAGTGTGGGTAGGTTAAGACTTAGTGTTAAGGGTGTAAGGGTTTAGGGGTTAAGGTTTAAGGGATGGTAACCAGACCATAGTCAGAGGACCTGAGAGTGTACGGTAGGTGGGCTACAGTTAAGATTAACATTTAGATTTTAGGGATTAGTTTTAAGGGTTAGGGTTTTGGGTGTGAGGGCTGGTGACCAGACCAGTGTCATCAGTCCTGAGACTGCAGATAGGTTAGGACTTAGAAGTTAGGGTTAAGGGTTAGGGGTTAGGGTATGACAGATGGTGAAAATAGCAGTGTCAGAGGACTTGAGAATGTGTGTAGGTTAGGGTTAAGGGTTAGGGATTAGCTTATGGGTTAGGGTTGGGACCTTAGAGCATGAATCGGTTAGGATTAGAGTTTAGGATAAGGGTTTAGGGTTTTTCTAAACCCTAAAACTCTTCTGTAGAGAAGGTAGGTGTATTGATGTGACACTACGGAGTGCTTTGTAAGTGCTCCTCCATCTTCTCTAATCTTCATCAGTTGAGTGATTTAAAAGCAGCAGGTGTCCAATTAGGACAGAACAGCATGATGCCCATTACTACTATTTTATAGACAATATGAAAGTATTGGCATTTTTCATTGCATCATGGTATTGGTTGAGTATTTTGTGAATGGTGCATCATCAGCAGATATGCTTTTGATACCGTGAAAATTAGTTAGGAGCAAACACACAGTGGCTGTGCATTTTTTACATTATTACAGCTCAATTATTGGAGCTATTTCACAAACCCGGACCAAGTTTGTTAGATTGGACTGGATGACCATTGTTTGTAAATCTGAAATAAAGAGGTAATATTAGCGACTGTCCCATTTCCTTCAATCTCTTATTTACACTCCCACCTGTGCATACTCACACACCATCAAATTGTTTTTATTGCTAATAATTGAGATAAAGATGATATATATTCTGTATTTTATTGGGTATAGAATTGCAATGCGAGAAAATCTATGGCTCAATGGAATATCCATTGCTTAGTAGTGAACAGAACATGAGGTTGCTACGGATTTGTTTTTTTCCCCTCAAGCATCCTTAAACACCAAGCAGTCCAAAACGGCCATCTAATCTCATAAAACCGTTGACGCAGTAAAATTCAGATTTAAAATGTTTGTAGCCTAAAAGTATCTGTTTTGACCTTACACTCTCAGAAAAAAGGTACTAAACTGTACCTTTTCTTGTCACTGGGGTGGTACCCTCAAGGGAACATATTTTGTACCTTTAGTATGCATCTTTTACCTGGGAAGGTGCATGTAGAATAGAAAAGAAATAGAATAGAAAGTTCCTTTATTGTCACATATACACATACAAGTACAGTACAGTGAAATTGATTCTTCGCATATCCCAGCATGTTGGTAAG
>JAOUQW010000023.1:18835263-18847137 GCA_028565825.1 Olivaichthys viedmensis | reverse complement strand
AAGGGGGGAAGAAAAAAAAAAAAAAAAAAAAAAGGGGGGGGGGGGGGGGGAATTGCACAGTGACTAACCCCCCCCGCCCCTTTCATTTACATTTACAGCATTTAGCAGACGCCTTTATCCAGAGCGACTTACAGAAGTGCTTTGTAGTCTCAATTTTAAAAAAAAGTCACGGTAGTACAAATAGGCCAAGGTCTAGGAATACCGTAAAGCTAGAACCCTGTTAGAGAGGAGTTAGTAGGAGCATTAGTACAGCAGAGAAGAAGTACAAGTAGGTTTTTTATTATTATTTAGTGCTCGTTTAAATGTGTAGTGAAGAGGTGGGTCTTCAGTCTTCCTTTTAGATTAACAAATACCGATCATTTTTACACTTTAAGGCTATGCTGACCCCAACAAGCACGAAACAATCCCTAACACCACTAACACTTAACCTGAAAAATCACAGAGCGTGTGAGGAGAAGTGTTTGCGTGTTTTCCAAATCTTGTCCTACAGGGATTTCCAGTCCTGTGCAGCTAATCTCAGCCCCTAAAGGGCTTCGTAATTTGCTGATAAAATGGATGTGAGAGCAGGGAAATACTAAACAATACTTATCATCCATGTGAACGGTGTTTTAAAAATAATTCCCTGAAATAATATTTGATAAACTGTTATGTGAAAGGCAGACCATCATTCTGAGTGAAATCCATTTGTTGATATGTTGTAATGCACAACCCTGCTGAAAAATCCAGCTTGGTCTGACCAGCTACCAGTTGCCAAAACACAGGCCGAGCTGGTCGAACTGGTAGCTGGTCAGACCAAGCTGGATTTTTCAGCAGGGAAATTATTGTATTGATAGATTTTCAACAGGTTAAGTTTCATTCTGATATGAATAAAAGAAAGCCTTTTTAGGTACCTGGTCCTACCTGGCCGAACAAACCTCCCCTGAGCTAAAAATAAATAAAATTTTAAAAACCTACGCGACCTGAGTTTAGTGGGAGGGTTGCTGCAGCACAGCAAGGTGGTAAATGTTCGTTTTTTGAAGATCATTTCTTGCTGCTACGCTAAGCTAGGTGTTGAGACTAATCTCGGATGTTAGCAAAGTTTTAGGAACAGGGCTAAAATAAACAAACACTGGTGTTCAATAAAATTGAGGAAAATTAATAATTCAGTTTATATGTGGCTTTTGTCATTGAAAGTCTATCTTTAATATTATAATAACATGCAAAGTGGTATGTGTGTGTGTTGAGAAAATGCCTAGTGGAGGTATTTATCAAACAGTAGCCTAAATTTTGAATATCTCAAGGTCAACAAGTCAGACCAAGGCAAGTTAATAAGTTAGTAGCAAAAAACATCAAGAAAAATGTAGAACGTACACGGAGGCTCACAGTTTTGCAGATTATTTTGTAGAAAGATAGAAACACAGCTGAGAATAGACGGATAATGGAGGTTATAATTTGACACAACATTTTAACCATGAGCCAAGTTTATACAGATGATCTGCTTTACATGCTAACTAGGCTCTATATATATATTCCACACCATGGATTTCATCTGCTAGAAAATACTCCGATGCCTATGAAATACTTTATTTCTAATGTGGACATGTCAGCTTTCAAAAGCTTGAATACTTTATTAAATTTCACTCTACCACTGTGGCGCCACCTCTGTACAGAAGGTATTAATGAACTATAACCAGGCGTGTTCGTTAAAAGTTGGAACTCAGTTATCTAGGAACACAGTTGAGGAGCCATCGTTTTAAGATGTTTCATCGTTTGTGTTTATTTAATGATATGTGTTTACCTGTGGGGTTTTAATGTGTATTACCTTGCTCGGATCCAGAGGAGTTTTGAGGTTCAGAACTTGCTGCAGTGCGCGAGACACCACCTCTCTCCTCTTCAGCAGAAACTCCTTTTCCGCCGCAGGGATGTCGAAATCCAGACGCACCTTCAGCTCATCATCAGAGCTACACGCACGCAGGAGATACGCATTATTATATGTAACATTTTATCAGGGTGAGAATGTGCAGGAAAACTATTGAGTAAGTCTGATACCTGTCCACTGTGTTCACCTGCAAGTTTACAGGGTCCTGTGGAGTAAAACGAACAGATTAATGCATAAAAGTTCTTTAAATAGTTTAAATAATGCCTTTATTCACAGTATAATCGTATAACCCAATATTAAGGTTACTGCTTGCGATATCGAACCCTTTTGAATTGATTTGTTAAGAGGATCTCTCAGCCTTTAGTAGTCCATCGAAACAGTGTCGAAATACCATTTTATCTTTACCATTTGCCTCTTTTAAAAATGTCAAGGCATGCACCATGTGTTGTCATACCAGTAAACCTTCGCACTTCTAATATGAAAAATAAAAGATCACATAACTTGCATGTTCTCAAGGAGAAAACGTTTATGGTTAAAGTAGGCATACAATAATATAGTACATTTGTGTTCATTAATGAGCTGCATAGAACAACTGAATGAATGAACCCAGGATATTAGTGATATTAATTCAAAATGAATAGCTTTTTATTTAGCCTAATTATATTGTAATCGGATGTATCTGAAGTACTGTATCGCTATGCTGACTCCGTTTTGGAGAATTCCGTTTGAATATGCACACGACCATGCAGTAATTCACAGAACAGTAACACTGCATTACTATTTAACGTGTTGCACACATTCCACTGGAAAACATTTAGGATTAAAACCACTTTTAGTCTTGGTGCTGAATCCTTAGCGGTTGGAATGTTAAGTGTAAATTTTATTTCCCACCTTTGCTTCAGGAAAACAGAGTGTGAACTCAGGTTTGAATGCAGGGGACAACGGGGATACGGGGGACGATGTTGGACTGGAGGCTTCCTTTTCCCCTTCTTTATTCCCATCCTAATCCGAAAATATAGATTTAGAAATACAGGCAAAACAATAGAAGCAAAGAGAACAAACAATCAGCTAGCTCTAACTGTGCGATTGTATCACAAGGGCTGAAATCATGCAGTAGCTTTCAAACACTGTCTCATTCTTCGGGTTCATCTGGGCATCTTTAACATAAAAGTGTAAAGTCTATAACACAGCTGTATGAAACGAATCTAAGGACATGATGAAAAATGTCTACCGTCTGGAGTTCAAGCTCGGTCTCCAGGTCTTTGTTGACGTAATAGCGAAGGGTCTGCATGAGGCTGGAGCTCTCTGAAATTGAGATCACTTGATCTTCGTTGTACGCCCCTCGTAACTTTAACAGCATGTCCTGTCGCACTGGAACACACACACACGCACACACACACATACTAAGAAAACACCATGCGATATCCATGCTACAGTGTGTTTTCTAACTGTGAGGCCAGTGATTTGACGTTGACAGTTTACATTGGACACACAGTTTCGTATTCTTACCATCAGGGGGTAGTTTATCTACCTTGACCTCCACAATAGACAACGGCGGCGCCTACAATCACAGCAAAACATGTGAAGTGAAAAGTTTAAAATCATGAAGCAGTTCCCCAAAATGCATTCACATAAATAAAAGCATGCTATTCAGTATTTACTAGTATATAGTAGTTTTGATTGGACATGTTCATAATAACACCAGTTTGGCCCTAAAACATCCTTCTAATTTATGAACCCAACGCTATTGTACTCCACTCAGGCCATTCTTTAATGCACTACATTCATTTCTTATACTCATTGCACAATGCCTTTTGATGGTCTGCATGGCTCGATCGAAAAAGCTCATACCACAAGAACGCCATTGGATAAGTACTGTCGAGATGCTTCAGGGCTGTAAAACAAACACAAGAACAAAAAGATCTGCAGAGCTTTATTCCAGCATTGATCCACAGTGAGGTATATATATATATACACACACACACACACACACACACACACATATATATATATATATAGATGAGTGACTGTTTATTGTGAACAATCTCAGATATTCCAGATGAGAGTTTCTTTGTGTTTGGATGAATCTGTGCTCATTCATTTGGATGAATTCATGGCATCATAAAAAACAGTTGGCTGTCAGTTTCAGGACTGCCAGGCTGCCAGAGAGCCACCGTTGAACCATTGAGCCATCTCACTTATAAGTTTTTCATTAATTAATTTTCCGTCCGCTTCTGGTGAGGGTTGCAGTGGCAACAGACTGAGAAGGTCAGTCCAGACTTCTCTACCCCCGGCCACAGATTCCAGCTCCTCCTGAGGGATCCCCAGACATTCCCAATTAATCCCTCCAGCTGCCGGGGGGTCTCTGTCCAGTGGGACATGCCTGGAATAGCTCTAGTGGGAGCCGACCAGGGGGCATTCTTATGAGGTGCCCAAACCACCTCAATTGGCTCATTTTGATTCAGAGGAACAGCGGCTCTACTCCAAGGCTCTCCCAAATTGCAGAGCTTTTCACCCTATCACAGAGAGTAAGCCAAAACTGCCCTCCGGAGGAACCTCATTTCTTCTGTTTGTACCCACGGCCTTATTCTTTAGGTCATTACCCACAGCTCGTGACCATAGGCGAGGATACCAGTTAACAGAACACTTAATCCGAAAACTAAGCTTCTGCTTCACCGCCACAGAACTGCAAAACTGTTGGTGCTGACCCGATCCGTTTGCCAATTCAACACACACACACACACACACTCAGGGGACAGAGAGATATATACAGACATACAGACTGCTTTATGGATGCTGTATGGGAGATTTACAGAAACACAATGTCTGAAACTGCTCATTTTCTGTAGTCGTTATTTTCCCCTCAGTTACAACTCCGTCGTTTATCAGTGCTAACAGCTCCTCACAAGTGAACGAACAAGGGCAATCATCAAGCATTTTGATCATTGTCTCGGTGTTGGTGGTAGCCGTGATGTTGGTGATGGTGCTGCTCGGCGTGGTTTACCGGAGCTACAGGAAAAAAACAGGTACAGATCTGCAGTAATATAGCGTTATTAAATACAGCATGGCAGGAAGCTTGGACTGTTTATTTCTCCTGATGGAACTAATGGACAGACCCTTTGACTTATAGCTGAGGCAGAATCAGTGCCTTGGCTCTGTAACTGTTAAAGGAATAGCTTGGACTATATTACCCCAAATATAGTCGATCAAGACATGTTTGGTTTTTTAGTTTAGAACTGGAGCTAAGAGGTTAATGTAGCTACCAAGTAGGCACTTGATAGTCAACTACATAGTGTATAGAGTATGAATATAGTGTATAGTACATGATTTGAGACAGAACCATGCTGAACTAAAAATAATAACAAATGATGTGGGGTAGGGCGCTTACTGAAACTTTAAGGGGCCTAATTGGCATGGTAACAGGTTGTGGTTGCGTGGTTGCATTCACACACACAGGAAAACGGAGAGCGGCGTGTATGAGACAGCGTTTTGCTTTTCCGGAAATAACAGCCAAATTACGAGAAAGTGTGAGTGAGACTGGTAAAGTGTTAAAATTATGAAATTTTATTTACAGACGAATCTTCAGCTGTGAACTCCAGACCAGCACAGCAGGTAGGAGAGCGACTCTTACTTTAATCACTTTCTCTCTTTAATGAACTCCCTCAAAAAACAGCATTAGACATTAAGAGCCCTATTTTCATGATAAGGCAAAAAATAAAGCATAGGATCATAGCGTTGACTTGTGTGGGTATGCCGGATATGTTATCGGTATTTGTCTGACAGTTGGCGCAGGCAGTAACCTGGTGAAGATCGGCGTAATTGTAAAAATATGTGAATTAAGTTATATGCACTGCGGGAATCTAGTTTAGTAAAAAGATTGGAGTACCTCCTCCGGTGCCTTAGACTCGGGTTTGGAGGATAGGTTCCAGCCGTCCCCATGGCAGCAGGTTGATGGAACAGTTGTAAGGGGGTCTTTGAGCATGCTGACTAAATTAAACTCAGTTTGCTCTACATGATTATGGTGGCCATTTAAGGCTTGTACTTTAAGGGTTTGGGGGCTGACCTCTAAAGTAATTTTCAATTGTTTAACTAACTTAATGGCCATAAGGTTCTTTTCTGTCCCTGAATCCACAAAGGTGGTAAGATAAATAGGCTGATCAACCGAGATGTCTCAGGACAGAGTAGGCGTGAGTAGGAGTCGGGCAAAGGGCAGGTTGGTAGATGCGACTCCATTTAGCACAGGCCTCCACTGCTCTAGTGAACACCTCCTTGACCCTAAGGCCGGCTTTATACTATGTATATACTATATATACTATATAGTTCATACTGCGTATACTAAGTAAGGCCGTCTGTTAATTACGTATACGGACGTTTAAAGTGGCTGTCGTATGTATCCTGCGTTCACTATCCTGCGTTCACTTACCGTTGCTATGCGTCAAGGTCAGTCAGGCTCGTTCAAGCAAGCTTGTCGTATAGGTGAGACTCTGCAAAGAGCTTTGTATATATTGAAGCTGCTGTGAGATTTGAACCAATGAAAAGGGAACTACAGTGATTGTGTCGAGTGATTATAAAGGCATGAACCAAAGTTTTACAAAATAAGAGAGAGAGGTCAAAGGTTATACCAGGGTTCTGCACTACAAAGGAGGGATTGACAATCAGGTCTAGACATCTAGCAAATAAGAACTTGGAGGCAATAATACTCTATTCATATGGATACCCTAAAGACTTGCACTTCCAAAAACAGTTTATGCCTAGGACCCACCTTCCTACTTAAATGGATAATCTCACCTCGATATTGCAGACTCGCATCTCCTACGGACTGAAGCTGTAATCATGAAGACTATCCTGTGCTCATTCCAGGACTCTTATTTACAGTACGCTCATACCAAACATTCCTAAAACACATTAGTGCTGTTTGTCTTTTCCCTTGATGATTCATAATCTCACTATTGGGTGTCACCCAGAAGAGGACGAGTTCCCTTTTGAGTCTGGTTCCTCTCAAGGTTTCTTCCTCATGTTGTCTCAGCGAGTTTTTCCTTCACCACTGTCGCCTCTGGTTTGTTCATTAGGGATCTAGATCTACGTACATGTGGATTTCTGTAAAGCTGCTTTGTGACAATGTCTATTGTTAAAAGTGCTATACAAATAAAATTGAATTGAATTGAATTTGTGTTTAGGGGTAGGTTATAAAGTCAAAAATGTTTTTTAAAATTGTGAATGGTAACAGTATATATCATGGCATACACATTTTAAAGAAAATGTGATCTAAAATGACTACTGAAAGACTGTCTTGAGTTTTTAAGGTAACACACATGAAGAATTTTTAAAGCGGTCATTTAAACTGCAGTGAAACAAACCAGAGAACAAATGTACAAAAAAAACTTTATAGTGAACAATCAAGAGTTGCTGCACCACAAATCAGTCTGGTGGCAGTGCAAAAATAAATAATGTTCTGAATATCCTATTAAAAACGGTCCATATAAATCACACCGTACCATTTATTTTTTAGCTAGCTCTTCATCTTCATTTTGTTTGTGTGGATTTGAGAGACCCATAGCCGCTTTATTTTTCCATGTGGCAGCTGAACATGATGCTTAATTTATTGAACAGATCCGCACTGCCACAAAGGGGCACGCAGGCAATATTGCTTTCTAACAGTTGTTGTGGCTCAGCACTTTGGCGCCCGTGCGACCGTGTTATGCATGAAAGATTTTGTAACTACTTTTTGATCACAGTGATCACGCACGCCTTCTGTCGTCGTTCATAAACGTAAACCAGCCTTAAAGCAGTCAAAACTACTCTCCATAACCCCACAGCCATATATGCAGTAGTTTTGCAACAATTAACATTATAAGGCAAATACTTGAGCTCAGTCCTATTTCTTCTGCATGGTTTCCAGCTAGAAACATTACTGTATACAATATTCCTGCTATATTTTGCAGTTCATGCCCATAATCTAAACAGCACATGGGCTATTTTTCAGCCTGTAGACCTACTGTAGCAGTGCGAGAAAGTTCTAACTGCCACAGAGCGTAGAAATGAAGATCTTATTGGATTAACGGACTTAATGTGATCATATACAGTGGTAATGCATGTTTATAAAGATTTGACAGTCAGTACATATATTTGCACGTTATATTTACTAAATCAATGCAAGAAAGCACAGAATTGAATGTTCCACGCCCAGCGTACTTGACACACGACCGGTGTAAAATGAACAGTGTCGCAGAATTTTATTTATTTTTTAACATTTTCCATATATTAACAATAACTGTTTTATCTAAAGGCCTTTGGTAATGAAATGTATTGTAGTTTAGGCTACATTTTTTTGTGGCTTAAAAAAGACAAAGCTTCCATATACTAAATAGAGAATCGAATACCAACCTAACGAACGAATACTCGAGTATTCAAATTATTCTGGCCAGCCCTAATATTGTGTATCGTAAAAATATCATTTTTGTCATATCATCCATCCCTAATACATACAACTACTCACATGCACCTAAGCACGTACACACATTAGTATTGTGTTTGGTACATTCCTAACAGGAGTCTTCATAAATAAACACACATTCAGTATGTGTCTGTTTACTAATCATGCATAAATGGGCATGAAAGGTGGAATGTAGGGTAACAGGTTGGGTCAGTCACTTTGTGTGTTGTCCTCTGTTATCAATAAAACCCTCCCAAGGTCAACAATGACTAGAAAACCCAAAGATCAAAGTTTAACACACTTTTGAACTACACACACTACAGACACTTTTGTTATTTAGCTTATGCAGGCCAATATTTTAGCGGTGTCCAAAGTACAGGGTCCAGCTACATTGTTCAGTTTTGTAATTCTTCCCCAAGAATTTATGTAACTCGCTGCGTAACAGCTTAACACCCAATATGTTTCAGGGATTTCTTTTCAACATTTCTTCACTTAAAACATGCCATGATTTTTGTGGTAAATCTTTATAGTTATGAGAAGACGACAGCTGTACTGTCTCTCTCAGCAAATAAAAAGAACAAAGAATAGCATGGCCTTTGGTAAGAAGTCTCTCCTTGCTTTGTCCTCTTGATAATTAATTTTCATGTCCTAGTCTGAGCAGTGAGTATTTTTAGTCATCAAGCTTTTAGCACAGGAACTTCTGAGGCGATTCATTAACAGTAGGTTAATACTTGGATACTGTTTGCACCACTTGCACGTTCTTTTCCATAGACGTTTCTGAAGTCCAACACTAAACATGAATTCACATTGATATACTTTCAATTATTTTAGCTTTTTAAAAACTAGTCTCCTTTTTTCCTGTAAAGATATCACATAAGTGTTTAAAGGCATTGTGGTCCTGATGCAATTGGACAAGATCTGCTCATCTTTCATAATGTATTTTTAATGGCCAATTTCATTGGGCAAAATCATTTATATGCCAATTGAGATGGCACCGAACCGATATCCAGTACCAGTATCTCGCTGATTTCAGCAGAAAATGCTGGATCGGATATCGGAGTGGAAAAAAAGAACGGATCTGATTCTGTAACATATCTAAATCTAGCCTAAAATATCACCGAATTGCTTGTAGCTCAACGTAATGTAAAGTGACGTAAAGTGATAAAAACAGTAGTCACCTAAGTTACCATAACAACAGCAAGTAGCTAGCTATTTAGCAAAGCAGGCGTTGGGATTGTATCATGTCTTATGTGTGGAAATACTTCACGCTAAATGAGGAGCAAAGCAAAACAGCAGACTGCAATGTATGTAAAACAAGTTTATTGTGGGGAACCAGCACTGGAAACTTCAATACAACAAACTTTAATAAAACATTTGCAGAAGTATCATGCAAAGAAATACTAGGAATGTATTCAGGCTACTGATGCTAAGAAGAAAAGCAAGCCGCAACAGCAAACGTTAGTAGAAACTTTTCAGGAACAAGAAAAATACCCTCCAAACAGCATCAGCGCAAAGCAGCTAACAGAGAAACTGGTTGAATTTACTGCTTTCTGTGGTTGAAAATATTGGTTTTCAACGCTTCGTTGAACAGCTGGGTCAACGCTACACATTTCATTTCTGACAAAGCCATCCCCGATAATTAAACGTCACGGCAGTCAGTTTCATGAGTCAGACAGGATTATTTGAATTTTAAAAAGCTGCGGTTCTGTGTAAGTCATGTTGATGGCTATGTATTTATTCCTGTAGGGTAGTTTGAGTACAGTCATTTTGCCCATCTTAAGTAAAGTGCTTCAATTAAAAATCGCTCATTTTAAAATTTGGTGGTATCGGCCGATGTTCAAGGTTTCAGTATCGATATCGGTATTCAGATACCAAGAAAAGGTGGTATCCTGCCATCTCTATTTGCCAAGCAAATAATTTTAATGTAAATGTATGTTCAGTATTGGCCTATGGGAGGTGACCTCGCATTCTCCTTATAGGCACTGCACAAGCATATTGTTCAGATACTGGGTTAGAGAACTGCCGGCCCATATTGCTATGAAATTTGGTCAATAAAATCCACTGTCATCTTACCTTCAGGAAGAGACAGTGATCTGGCTAAATAAGCGCCTTAGCCATCCTTTAGCTGCTCACATATTTACTTTCTGACTTTCTTCCCCTCTTAGTTCTGGCATAAAGGATGTTTCAGCTGTGAGGTATGCAAGATGACTCTAAACATGAAGAACTACAAAGGCTTTGATAAGAAACCATACTGCAATGCGTAAGTATCTGCAATTTATTTGTGTGAGAGAGTGAGTGAGTTCCTGTTTATGGTGTCAACATGGAGATATGGCAAAATGCACACAAACACACTCATTTAAAACAGTCCTCACATCTCTGAAATTTCCCCCATTTCTCTTTACACTAGGAAATTGACAGTCAAATCAGACACATGCATAGTAAACAGTGTTGCTGTCTAGAAACTTACCCGTACCCTGCTTTCACGCTGGCAGGAATGTGATGTCTCAAAGCAGCCGGAAGTCATTCATTGTCAATGAGAGTTAGCGATTTACAAACTTGGTAGTTTAAATTACCATGTGAACGCCAGTGCTCATGTTGTTGCAGAGTAGCCTATTAAGTACAAAAAAAGTATTTTAATTTCCTTGCAAATATTACTTTTGGTCACCGTGATCTCACTGTTAAAATTCATATTCATATGTCCTGGAGCCACTGGCTGGATCAATCTATGCCCACAGTCTCAGTGGGTAAATCAGGCGCAGTGGGTCATTAAACGCCATTTATCTCTGTTCCGTTTGCTTTTGTGAGGAAATCTCCTAAGTACAGACAAATTTATTATTTTGTTTTTAACAAGTCCAACCCGCCCACTGATTTGCCATCTTTGCGCTGATTAGTAGTATAGGCACTTTGGAGATATTGAGGCTGATCACAGAGAACTTAGACAGTTGTTCCCAGTAATACAGGACTTACTAATCTTAAACAGGAAATAATTAGATATACACATACAAGAACAACACTTCACTCTTAATTGTACACACACAGCCACACCTACATGGCTTGATCACAATAAAAAGGGCACATTTCAAAATTTCCCATGTAATTATGTTGCATTGTGTAAAGAGGGTAGATTATCAGTATTTGCTCTGCATGGGCTTGGTGCCTCTGGTATTGTGTTATAAAATATTTTATTGTGACACACATAAATGAAAAGGTATTGCGGTATTCTCTTTTGTATTTTGCTATGTTTGTGTGCGTGTGCGTGTGTGTGGGTGAGAATGTTCGATGGAGGACAGGGAGTGTGATTACAAGTTTTCAGTGATGGCTAATTTTGAGGTGTGTGTTACAGACACTACCCGAAAACGTCATTCACAAGTGTTGCTGACACTCCAGAAAACCTGCGCCTGAAACAGCAGAGCAAGATGCAGAGCCAGGTACCACTCACACACATTCACAAAACATACAGACGGATGACCGAAGAACCTGAATAAATGAGTGCATCCACAGGGCACGAGGGGTCACTGAATGGTTTGATGAGTATGAAAATGGTGTAAATCATATGCTATGGCCTTCGCAGTCACCAGATCTC